>LPNX011088159.1:6370-50548 GCA_001517045.1 Pseudotsuga menziesii
CTAAGACTTTACCAGTCATACCGTAGTTAAAGGTGCACTTACTCCAAATCCATTAGAGGTTATGGGTTTGGAGCCCAAGCATTGATGTAATGCACTCACAAAAAATGGATGGAAAATTGATATCAGGTTTTCATATATTGGAAGGAACCAAAAGTCCAACATTCACAAGGGATTGGAAATGGATAGAAAATTGATATCAGGTTTTCATATATTGGGTTTCTACGCTACAGATCATATCTGATACTCTGTTTTAAAACTAGAGGTCCTCAATCCATAAACTAGCATGCAGTATAATTTGGAAAGACAATCATTCACACGGGTTCAATTAACTCCGGCACTATCATCCATGGGGTTCTGACATACTTACAAGCTATAGTTAATTCACTATAGGTTCACAATTTAGTCTTCAATGTTGTCATTACTGAGGTTTACTCAGGATTGAAAGTGGACTCACATCATTCTACAGATGAAACTTACAAGCTGGGTTGAAAACCAGGACTTTGACCTTTGAATTCAATTAAAGGAATCTCCATATTTTTATACATGTGCCTTTCCCCATTGACTGTTAGTACCCTTCGAGGGTTCTATGGCCACCATTCAAACCATGCGAAGCAGTAAGACACCCAGTCTCTAGACAATAGACAGGAGAAAAAAACAATCACGGATCCTCCCCTAGCATTTGAATCAAATACATGCACAAGAAAAGAAAACTTCATCCTGGATTTATAAGCAGAGGCACGCTCGGGATCCTATATTAAAAAAAAAACAGCTCAATGACCTATAATAAAACCTCATGATTTTTTTTTCTTAAAACACAGGCAACCAGACCCAATCCTATTTCCAAATCAGATTTGAGTTAACTGCAACAAGAAGATCACCACAAACAGTTGTGAATAGAATCATACCAGGCAAAGAAAAACTTTGCAGGAGAAACACGAACACCCGAGCATGCATACCAATGCGTTGCAATTAAAAGCCATCTTACTTGGAACAATCCCGGTGAACATAACAAATCTAACACCAACACCAATCCTCTCAAAAGAAAATTGCAACCAGAAATGAAAATAAATTCTACAACCCGACCACCAAACCCAACAACGAACCGAAATCCTCTTCAACCAGCAAAATCCCCTTCAATCGGCAAAATACATAACTTGCAAGAATCAAAGCTTCTAGAAACAAGCCGCCACCCACGATAAAACCTTCGAACACCAACACCAGTTGGCTGAAAACAGAACTCGGAACTAGAAACCTAAAAATGCAAAATCAAAATCCCTTCCAAATAACAAAAATTACAGAAAACCGAAGAATTGAATCGACCCTGCAACCTCCAACTTGAACCCCCTCCACCTGGAAAAATGCAGAATTGAAATCCCCCCCAAACAACAAAAACTACAGTGCAAATAATCATCAAAACTTCAGCCATCGGCCATAATCTCTGCAGAGAAAAGCTTGCACCAACACACCGAACAATACATGAACAAAATTAACAAGACCCAAAATCCCTTTCCCCATTGACTGTTAGATTTATAACCCTGTGCTTTTTTTCATTGATTGTTAATGTCATTTTGAAGCTACGATATATTGAAAAGACAAGGGTTTCACAAAAAACCATGGCAGGGAAAGTATCTTGACCAAATTTGGGCGCATATCTACCACCACAATTTCACCTATTCTGGAATCTCTTATCCATATCGGATTCCTTGAAAAATGAATACAGATCTACACTCTGTTTTGCACAGAATTACAGAGCCAACTAATTCTAGATCGCAACAATAACTCTAGAGAGATCAACGAAATTAATGGATCTCTTATCCATATCGGATTCCTTGAGAAATGAATACATATCTACACTCTGTTTTGCACAGAATTACAGAGCTGACTAATTCTAGATTGCAACAATAACCCTAGAGAGATCAACGAAATTAATAGATCATCAGATCAATTTTTATTTGGAAAGAATTTGATGATGTATCTACCTTGGAACTCGTGCTCAATGATTTTTATGGATTGATTCTCAGAATAAAATGAATAAAATGAGTGCACAACACAAGATAGAGGAAGAGTGTTTTCCAACCATACCTTAAAGAGAGATTGTTCCAACAAATTTGTATATTCAGTGGCATTGACTGTGCCCTGAAACTTCGCCCTCCACCAACGATTCTGTCGACCTGTAGCTACTCTTCTCCTTGTCTGCATTCTCTTTGTACATTGTAACCAAAATACGCCACACCCAGGATCATATCGTTGCATGAGCAAAAGGATAAAGGAAACATGCAGTGCAAAAAAAACTCAATCTTGCAGCTGAAAAGCAGCTCAGATCAGTAGTTAACCCATCAATGTCGTAAGTCAAAGGAAGCCCATATATTCTTCAGGGGCAAAATTCGTTGAAAAATATTTCAAAGTGGTCACAACACATAGTGATATCGAAAAATCGAAAAATAGGATTTATACATTTGTTTATTTCAGTGAAAAATATTAACTCGTTAAAAATTTGATAAAAAAAAAGTGCTCACAACACAGTGATATCAAAAAATAGGATGTATACATTTGTTTGGTCTTCAATGTGATAACCATTAGACTATGAAAATCTAGATATTGTAGGTATCCTCGTGAGGGATATTTTTGAGGTTTTATGTATGTGTGTTATATAATCTATCTAACATATTAAGATTTGGTGTAGATCTTATCGACATTCTCATGGTGATATTCAATTATGTGTATCTAAGTATTCAAATCTCCCTCATGGTGTAGTAGCATTAATTTTGGGACTTGGGTGCAATCATTGTTGCATGGGAATGATCACATAGAGTTGATAGATGATTTAACTACTAATTATAATGTTATTTAGTAGATCTTATTTATCACCCAATAGGCCTAGAACATTACCCTCTATTTCTCTATGGAACTCTTAAAGGTTTCCCTTCATTTAGTTGTGAGTTAAACCTGAATGCTCAAGGCTTTGAGGACCTTTCCCCTCGAGTTGGTATGATTGGTACATGTATGGATCTCACTTTCTTATGTGGTTGTCTTCCATCCAAGATGACTCTATCTACTCCCATGGAATTTGGGACATCGCCTCCTCTATTATATAGATGTAAGTTGACTAAAAACACAAAAGAATCATAAGTTGGTGAAAACAAATCCAGAAGATTTGAGTGTAGTTCTAGGTGAAGATATGCATTTGAATGAAACAATGGATATGGGAAAAAAAATGGTTAGAATAATTAATGATAAAAGAATTTGAATCAAAGCCTAAAATCATCGATGTAAAAGGAACTCCATCTAAGTTTGGGTTATGTGTTGTGAGATTTAGCACTACTTGGGGATGGATTGCACTCATTCTCCAATAGGACAAGGTCTCCACATCCATCACTATAAGTTGTTTGAAGATTATCCATAGACCTATTCTCTTTAGGAACTCAACCCTGTCCTCCAATGTTAAGCCTGAAGGGGTGAGCTCCAATATAATTTGGGTAAGACATCCTAGTTTTCCACTCATTTTTTAGTCAAAGGAGTTGTTCTCACTTATTGATAACTTCTTGGGTTCATGATATGAGTCTAACCCATATTATAAGTTGATAGGTGTTTCATATTGTCCAATAGCTTGGTGAGAATAGAATTAAAGAAAGGTTTAGAAGAATATATTATAATAGATGGTGAAGAAAATGACAATCTGAAAGTCCCTTTCCAATATACTAGGTGTGACCTCTATGATCACTTGGATGCTAACTGTGCACTCTCGCATCGATGTTAGTAAAGAGTCGGGAATTATTTTGTAATTGAGTCTTCTAATTCAATGACTATATCTCCCCTTTATTGGAACTTGGTTGGTGGGGTGTTTGAATAAAGAGCGGTGCCTAATCCTAAATTGAAAAAAATCGTATGAGGGTGATAAGGACCCTTTCCCTATCCTGTGGAGTAACTCAATGCACTCACCTTTTAAGGAGGTCCAAAACAATAATATTATTTCCCTCATTCATGCTAACTTTTCAGGAGTAAATATGTTGGTCTGTGTCAGATTTCCCTCTCCTATTCTTCACTCATAATTTTTTTTAAAATTTAGGACCTTGAATACTACTAGGATGAGAATCTCCCTACAAAAAATATTTTAGAGGGATTGTAGACTTATTATATAGTCTCTAGGGTATAAATTCCCATCATCCCTCAGCTACCCTTTCCCTCCCCCTTGTAAGAAATCCCCTTCTTATTTTCCAATCTCCTTTTACAGAACATATAATCTATGTGGTGACCTTGAAAAACAACATTTGCATGATGAGGAGGATCCATCAAGGAGACCAAAGTACAATTTGAGGTATTGAGCAAAAAATACCTTTGATACTTCTAAGGGTTTGGTTTGGGTCCTAGGAGCACTTGAGGAGTTCTCTCTAAAGGATTTGCTCCAAGGGTGGAAATAAATAATTCTTTTTGCAAATTGGAATGTTGCAACATGTCAAAATTAAGGTCACTAGTAGTTATGATATGTTGATGCTAGTCAATGTTTTCCACTATGTTTTCAACAAATCTATAAAGATTTGCAATTGGTGCATTTGGCACTGCAGATACATTTGACAATTTTACAATAGCTTTGTTAATTTGAAATTGGCAAGTATTTGATTCTATACAATTTGTTGTATAGTTTTCTATAGTTTTCTATACAATTTGTTGTATAGTTATAAGGAGGTTCATGGCTCAGCTCCAAGTAGCCCTAGTAGGTCACAGCTCGTTCTAGGAGCAATTTACAAGTCACGGCCCAACTTAGCACACAGATCATGGCTCATTCAAGGAGCAGCACAAGATCATGGATCAGTCCAACAACAAACTTTCACAACCCTAATATAATAGCTAAAAGGAGGTCATGGCTGAGTTTAGTATCCAACAAAAGATGATGACCAACCAAATATAGTTGAGGGAGAACAAATTGGCATCCATGATGGTGTTCAAGCTGAAGAATGTGAAGATGATAATGATGACAATATTCCTTTAGCAATATGGAGAAGCAGGGTCATAGGTGCATCTTCAGAAGATGATATCATGGAGGAAGATGATATTATGGAGGAAGATAATATGGATTATATCGAAAGAAATGATGAAAATAGATCTGGTGACATTCCTATAACCGATCTGTAAACAAATTTTATTGATACAGAATATGATGAAAGTGAAGATGAGGATGATTACAAGACCACTTTAGCAAGATCGTGTAACAAGAATAATATTAGGTACTTGCAAGAACATATGAACATTGACAAGGAAACATTGGAAGATCTAGATGCGGATTATAATGTGAATGAAGACTTCTAAATTTATAGTCGGATATGCAATTCATATTTAAATAATCATGGTTTTTATGTCCCATTTTAAATGCTTCATTATTATTTAACTGCAATAATCATTCAATTACTATGTTTAGAACTCATAATCTAAATTAATGTGTTGATTCTTGTCTCTATACTCGTTACCTAGTGCAATGTCCTTAAAATGTCTATAAGTTAATATGACTTGGTGGGAAAAAATAACAAGAATTGGTTGGATAATAGTTATTTTGGTTAGTTTCATCTATTGGTTGATAATGGCTAGAAGTGATATGAATTTATTCATTGAGAATTAAAAAAAATTATATATGTATATTGTAGAAGTTGACATATGCATGTACACACAAATATAACTTGTGTAGTTGAAGGAATTGGTTAACACAACTATACGTAAACTATAGTATAGAAAAAAACCTTTGATTTGTTTGTGTATAAGATCACCTTTAAAACAAATATGATTCACTTAAACATATATATAATCCATGTAGTATTCATATATATCTTCAAATGGGATTTCAATTAGATTATGTGATTCACAACTACCCTCCAAATCAAAATATTTTTGATTAACTATACAATATGAAATGAAAACTAAGATGCCAAATCGAGGAAACCTCATATTTTGATTTTGTTGTCATATTTATTCATCAAATCGTCTTTATTCCACTTTAGCAACATCTTTATATAATGTGCCTATTTTTGCACCTGGACTTGAATCTAGCACAAGTAGAATTTAAATGTAATTTATTTGGGATGTTAAGGTGGATGCAATTTGTGTCCATTTTAGCATCATCATGATATAAACCACTTAGTTTTGCACCTATACAGCCTAGCCTAAGGAGAATATAAATGTGATTGATTTGGGGTGCTAAAGTGGACACAATAAATGTAATTGATTTGATGATAATGACATTCACAATTATGTGATTATATGATGATGATGTTGACAATGTTGTTGTTGGTGATGACAATGACAATGATGATGATGATGATGATGATCCTTATAAGAAAGTGTTGGTAGAGGTAAATAAACCCAATTTCACTACAAGCTTCAAGATTAAAATGTGCTCAATCATAGTTATAAGTTATGCATGCTTAAAATTGTAACTGTATCCCAGTTGTTATGCGTGCTTTAAATGGTAAACATATCCCATATGATTTAAATGATGACGATGATGAGCTAGATGACAATGGCAGTGATGATGTTTTTTATGATAACGATGATGGAAATGATGATCATCATCATCGTCGTCGTCATATTTGTCAGTGTCACCATGATTATCACAATAGTCATCATTCATGTCATCATCATCACCATTTTCCTTGACATCATCATGATTATTGACATTTTCATCAGTTATTCATCATTACCTTTGGCATAAGAAATAACATCTACCCAAAATATGTGATTAGTGGAAAAGGGTCATGGAGGACACATACAATTTATGCATGAAAAATAACAACTTATTTTTTAATATGATCAACATCATAATTCTCAGTGTATTCATCATCATTGTCATTGTCATCATCACCATCATCATAATTCATTTCATTGCCATCATAATCATTGTCAATGTCGTCATTGTCATTATCCTCATCATCATCATTGTCATTGTTCTCCTCATTATCAAAAACATTATCATCATCATCGTAGCCATCCTCAATATCATAATCATTATCCTCGTTGTTATCTTCAACATCTAGGTGTAAAAACGGATGCAAAAGTCGATAAAAACATGGATGCAAAAAAGGATGAAAACATGGATGCAACAAAAGTAGGCGCAAAAGTGGGTGCATAATGGGGTGCACCAAAAATGGATGCAAAAGGTGATGCAAAAGTGGATGCAAAAAATGATGCAAATGTGGAAGCAAAACATGATGAAAAAAGTGGTGCAAAAGTGGATACAACCATGGATGTAAAATTGGATACAAAATTGGATGTGAAAGTGGATGCAACAAAAGTAGATGCAAAAGTAGTTGTAACACCCAACGCAAAACTCGATGCAAAAGTGGATGCAAAAATGGATGCATAAAGGGATGCAATAACTGGTGTAAAATTGGATACAAAAAAAATGCAAATGTGGATGCAAAAGTTGAAGCAAAAGTGGATGTAAAAGTAGGCGCGAAAATCGGTGCGAATTGGGATGCAAAAAAAGTGGATGCAAGAGTGGATGCAATAGTAGATGCAAAAAAAGACGTAAACATGGATGCAAAATGGGATGCAAAAAGGGATGAAAATGTGGGTGCAAAAGTGGATGAAAAATTGGATGCAAAAGTGGATGCAAAAATGGCTGAAACAAAACGAGATGCAAAACTAGACTCAAAACAGGATGTAAACTTTGATGCAAAACTTGGCGCATGAAGGGATGCAAAAAATGAAGTAGAAGTGGATGCAAAAGTGGATGTAAAAATGGATGCAAAAGTGGATGAAAAAAAGGGCATAAAAGTTGAGGCAAACATGGACGTAAAAGGGGGCGTAACAAGAGTTAAATATACAAACTAGGCGCAAAATTAGGTGCAAAACTAGGCTCAAAACCTGTTGCAAAACCTGATGCAAAACCTGGCGCATAACCAGGTGCAAAACTTGGTGCAAATTACACCGCAATTTGTGCCATATTTAGAAAAAGGACGCAAAAAACTCCTAAAATAGCACCAACCCGTGAAATTGTGCCATTTTGTCCAAAAAATGAAGAAAAATACACTGAAAGATGGTCTAGACACAAAAAAGGATGCAAAAAGAGACGCTAAATCCAATTTTTTTTGTAGTGCCCATTTCATATACTAAACCTGTAATATCCTTATAGTCTCTAACAAATACATCCTGGAATTCTTTCAGTAGTTTTGTGATCTCTATTGTTTGTGCTTCAAACCAGTAGTCTCCAATTTTTGCTATTTTTGGTCGATCATCATTTGATATGTCGAACTCCCTAGTTTTGACTTTAGCATCTAGCCATTATGGTGCTTTAGCTTCATTGATTGGTTGACTTCCTTCCTTAAACTATGAGAATGTGGCAAGGAAGTCTACTGCATTCATTCGGTCGGTATCCTCCTTGTCAATTGTTTCCACTTTGAGTATTGTGCGAATAGGTTTGGTCATTTCGACATGGTTTGATTTCCATCTAAAGATTTTCCCTTCTGAATTTTCATTTTCCAACTGTAGTCTTGTTGACTGTGGTATTGTCCCGGTTTGTATAGTGTTACAGTTTATTGTCGGTCGATTATCCCTTAGGGTTTTGTTTTCTGTCAGTTGTACAAATGTTTTGATCTATTTTGTAGTTTCGACCAAATTCTCATTTTGGGGTTCAAAGTTGAAGTCTTTGATAAAATTTTCTTTGATTTCATGCCATAAGAATGTTTCACCCCGAGATTCTTCCATCTTGTACCATTTTTTTGGTAAGTCGGCGAGTGTTGATGGAAATAAGTGTGGCCATGTACGTTCATCTTTATATCCCAGTATTCTCCATTCTTTTTCACATGTCTTTATACGGTTTTCTGGATCCTGTCCTTGGGTAAATATAGGTATCTAAGCCTGGTTGGTTAACTTCTTTCCTCCAAATCTTTCTACAAAATAAATCGAAGTTGTTTTCCATGTCTACAGTCTTGACTGATGGGTATCCCACCATCTAGCAGCTTGTCCTGTAAAAGTTTCTACTAAACTTTGTAGTCATCCATGTTCAACGATGTTCTGAGATACTTGCTCTACATGCATAACTAGTGATTCTCTTTCTTTATACCTTGGGATTTTTGTGGTATTTATATTTGTTGGTTGCAAGGTAGGATATTCCCTAATTTTCTTCTCAAATATTTTTGGGATGCTGGACGCCACAAAGAATTGTCTGACTGGTTTCTTCTATACTTTTTGAATGGTCCAGCATCCTCTTGCTTTTGTTTCATAGTTTTCAACCTCCCAATCATATAGTTCTACATCTGAATTGTATCCTACTGAGTCTTGGTTTCCTAAGTAAATTTCACCATATGTATTAGGTTCTATGTAATCTTCATTATTCTGTATCTGATATAGTTGTCAGATGTCAACTTCTTCATCGATTGGTTCTATCCAAGGTTCTCCTTGGGATGGATGAATAGGTACTATGACTTTTTGTCCATTCCCATTTAATTTTATTCTTTCTTTGTCCAAGGATATCGAGGCTTTCATTTTTCTCCCCGAAGGTAGACCTACTAACGCTGGGAAGGAACTGGATCCTTCCTTAGGGTCAATAATTTCGAAGTTGACTTTGGTCGATATACCTTTTTATCGTTGTGTCAAAAAATTTCTAGACTCCAATAGGTTCAATTAGGCTTTGGTTGGCTAGTTTCAGGTATATTCCTGATTCATATATCGAGGTCTGCCTAACTGTTCCCATGTGTCTCGAGTCATAATATTTACCTGTGAGCCGAAATCGAGTACATCTTGTCAGACATGGTAACCTTCAATTTCTAGGTCGACAAGTGGGTCAGCATCACTTTTATCTTTTTGGTTTAAGATACAGATATTCTTTGTTTTTTTTTCGGTGTTTTTGTTATGTTTTATTTTATACAGTAAGTCGATGAATTGTGATACTATTTTATATTTTTGTACCAACTGTATTAGCTCTTTTACTGTGACTTGTCGATTATCATCTTCTTCTTCCTGTCGAGAAAATTCTCTAAATATATGTGTTGCATCTTTATATATTTGTTTTTCTTTAACTGGGTCAGGATAAACATTTTTTTCTTTTATCTTGCTTATTTGGGGGTTATCATTCCCAGTTTTCATCCCTTGTCGAGTTACAATATGTAAATTGTTTGTATTGATAATATCATGTTTTTGTACACACAACAAGACATTAACATTTTTCTTTTTATTTATCTTTTCAAGCATAGTAGGGAAATCCTATAATGAGTGATCCCCTACTCCACAACTAGTACAGAATTTTAGGTCAGTCCTGTCCTTGTATGGACAGTCTGCATGTTGGTGTCCTTCCTTGTAACATGTAAAACATTGGATGGGCCGACGTGGTCAGTTGTCTCAATTCCCAGAGAATCGACCTTGACTTCCATAGCCTCCACATCAGTTGTCAAACCGATGTTCATACCGACGACCTTCGTACCTTTGATTATTTTGGTCATTTTGTGCATTGTTTCATTGCTCATTGTTCTGTGCAAATGCATTAGTCTGATATACTGCCTAATAATTCTATCGATTCTTTAGATTCAAGTGGCAGTCGAAGGTGTTATGATTTTTAGTTTCACAGATTGCGCACCATGATGCTTTTCCATTCTTCATGTTGAATGGGAAATATTTTGTGGTATGCTCTCCATGCTCCTGGAAGATGTCACAGAAACATTTTGTTTACACAAATAGAACATCTTGTCAACTAATATCCTATCGACAATTGTCCTTTGAATGTCCGGTCGTCAATCACTTCGTGCACCAAATATCCTGACTCTTAAGGCTTAGCTCTTTTAGAGATTTCTGCATGATCTCAAGCTGTTCCTCCAGTTTGTGATCCATGGAGTATGATGGAATGTCTTCATCCATTTATACTTGTAGAGATTTTGTGAGCGCACCTTCAAAAGTTTTGAATGTCTCTAGACTAATGTGTCAACGAATTTTCTGTGACAGACCTACAAGAAACCACTGGATTAATAGTTTCTCATCAATGACATAATCCATCTAGCTGAGAAGGTCTTTCCATCATTTGTCGTAGTCGTGGACAGTTTCTCCTAGCTTTTGTGATGTTGTATTTAATTTCTTTGCTGCTAGATGTTTTGCATCTGGAGTTTTAAAGAACGATAGAAATTGTGCTTTGACTTCGGCTTTAGTTGCTGGGGGAGTTCTCTTAGAAAATTTCATATACCATGTTGATGCCCTTTTCCTTAAGGCACTAGCAAACTACACCATCTATCTTTCTTCATTTGTAACTTGGTTTTCCTCCCAAGTCGTCGACTCACAGAAAAAATAATGTCGTCTGGGGTATTCGTCGCCCTCATATAGAGGGATATGCGCTGACTCGTGACCTATGTCGGAGTCACTATCACTGTCTTCCTTAGGAGGTGGTGGTGGTGGGGGTGGTGGGGGGGATAGTGGGGTATTTTGTTTATTCTTCTATGTAGAACTATTGTCGACAGAACTCTTATTTCCTTTGGTCGTCTTAGTTGTCATTTCTCCGACAAGCAGTCGATCGGGGTTGACTTCTCCTTTCAATGTCCAACTGCAATTATTTGTCTGCAGCTCCAAATTTTTTGTATCTTCCAAAGATGTATTTGGAAGGGGGGTTCTCCTTCATGTGTCAGGTAAAGTAAGTGGATACTTTGGTTAGAGGGTAATGCTTGAAGCGTGACCCAATTTCCTTCTTCTGGTCAATAGATAATTAGATGATTATCATCATTTCTCTCATCGTCTAGTCGGCTCCAAATACCAAAGTCACCAGCTCCTAGTATAAGGTCCTCTTCGATAATGGTTTGTATCATGGTACTCAGATTCGTCGGAGATAGAGGTCTTACCTCCTGGGGGGCTTCTAATTGGAGAGCTTCTCACTGCTCTATCCACAAATCTTCTTCCATAGGGGACACTTCTTCTTCCACACTTTCTTCATGTCGGTCATGACCCGACCCTGGCGGATTTCTCTCTTGGTCTGTCACCCTAGTGCTCATTCCTCTTTGCAGCGCTATGGCTCTTTCCCTTCTCTCTTCCCTTCTTTGCAGCCTCTTCTCCCTCTCTATTTTCTAAAAGTTCGTTGTACCTTTATGTGACATTATCCTTTCAATTTCCATTTTAGGTCGATTTTTCATTGCTGGTGAATGGTATCTCTTTAGTCAACTAGACTCCTCTCCACTTTACCCCAACATACGACCAACTACCCCCCCATTGCCTACCCTATGCTTTAGAAAGCCCATATAGTTTTGTTCACTTACTTAGAAATTATTCTCACTCCCTTTCGGTAAAGAATTTCTCCCACTTCTTTTGTTTCTTCGCCCAGTTAGTATTTTGTGGTGATTCCTGTAGTAATGGACGAGGTTCAACGATATGACCTGCTCCTTTCTCTATCAGAAATTTGAACAGCAAGGTCGGTAAGGAACACAAGAATTGTTCAGTGAGGTCAGTGTAGAATTTATTCTAGATATTTTCCATCGAAGTTCTTTCCTCTATGGATTTCTCCTCACAGGATTCGTCGGTGATCTTTTCGAACCACTCCGACAAGTTTTTTCTTCCCCCTTGAATCAATTTGTCTAGCAGTTGTTGGTATTTAATCGCTTTCTGCTTTTTCATCCAGGAGTTTCTTCAAAAGCTGGGGCACTGACTCTACAAACTTTTCATGAGTCTCGTTAAATAACCTTTGTTTCGCTTGAGTAGTCGTTAATTTGTTTCTTCGTGCATAGTTTTGCAAGTAGTTTGCTATTTTACGCTTCCACCAGTCCTTAATCTCTTGTTCTGATATCATCTGCTTGTATACATCTCAGATATGTACTACTGGCATCAGAACCAATGTTTTAATCTCACAGATCACATAGTATTACCAATAATACACATTAATAACAGATATACATAACAGAGACAAGAGACAAGAACAAGTAATCAGAATAACAGATTGTATTATAGTGAAAGGGTCCATACAATACAGAGAACTGAACCGAGTTCTCATCTGGCTCAACAACCTAATATATATGAATTAAAAATAGTTACAAATAACTACTTGTCGGTTCGGTGAACCAACATGACCTTATGTGGCCGACCTAACCTTTAATTAGTCGGTTGATTGACTAAGTCGGCTATCGTTCAAGTCAGCTTACCGACTTGCTCCTCCAACACTATCTCTGAGAAGAGTTGTGGCTGCTATGCTCATCCATGCCAAACTAAATACAAAATGAGGCCCAAGGGGCCTATTTATAATAATAATGACGGTGAGAACCCCAAAATTCCAAAATGTAACTCTAGAAGATGAAGCGTTGTGAAGTTTGCGGCCCTAAGCTGGTAAGTTGAACAGTCAACTTTTGGGGATCATAACTTTTGTATACGATCTCCGATTTGGGTGTTCGATAGCTCGTTGGAAAGGTATAGCTAAGATTTACAAATTTTGGTTAGCCAAATGTATGTTGATCATAAAAATTTATCTCCCAAATCGTCAAAAAACTTCGTTTAGGGCCTCAAAACAGCCCCAGAAGTTTCGGACCTGAAAAACAGTAGAAAAATAACCAGGAAACTACCACAATGGACAATTGTTTTGAGCCAGTGGAATAGGTGGGTGGCCACTGATATCCATCTGGATCAATCCTCCCTCCTTAGGAAGCAATGGTATCCATTGCGTCGAATTCCATATCATATCTTGAAATGTGTGTTGAGTTGATCTCCTCGTACGACATTTACTGAATTGAAGAGGCTGATATTCTTTGACATCCCGAGAGGGCTGTAATGTTCATGTGGATGATTTGTTTCTAGATGAGCACCTTGAATCTATGGCCTTGCATCATAGAGGTACTCGGATATATGCAGAAACAATGACTATGTCTTCTTCTTGTGTCTAATGAGCAGAGACACCTTGTGTAGAGGGTGTGGAGGTCTCTGTGATCTTATGTTCTCCTTCAGACAAAATTGCTAAGAGGAATAATTTTCTGATGTGGGAGCTTATATTACTACCTTGTGAGACTTTGTTAGGTGCAACGGTCTCTATTATTCGACAGAGTTTTCCTCCCAAAGTAACAATGACATTGCGAGGCCGTGACTCATATACAACATGATGCTTCCACATATATGGTTGTCCTAAAAGAACATCACAAATTTCAAGTGGGGCCACATCACACAGTACCTCATCTTTGAAAGGCTTGATGCCATATGGTAGGAGGCATTGTTGAGTAATGCAGATACCTTGTCCTTGGCTTAGACAACCGATGCTATAGGGTTGTGGGTGTGGTGTTTTCGAAAGCTCCAAACTCTTGACGAATTCTACTGAGATCAGGTTTTTTTGGCTCCCATTGTCAACAATGAAATGTACATGTGTTCCCTTCACCCACATCTACGAGTGGAAGAGGCGCTCCTCTACCTCCGACTCTTCAGGCTCCTCTAGCTGAATCTGTGTGGCAACAATAGTGGTAGTTGGGTCTATATCAATGATCTCCCTCCCATTGTATGTGGCTGTGGCATTGGGTTTGGAATCAGAATTAGGATCTGATTATGAAGATTTGGTCTCAGCCACTAATAACTACTTTGAGAAACATTCATCAGTGTTGTGCCAAGGGCTTTTATGAAATTCGCACCACTTACCGGTGTCCTTATTTGTATTTCCATCCCCCTTATTTGCTTGTGGCGGGGACTAATTGTCATTTCCTTTTACTGTGTTCTACATTCCAGGGTTTCCCTTGCCTTTCTTCTGTGGTGGATTCACAGGTCCAAAGACTCACTTGTTCTTTTGTTGAAATTTCTCCTCGATTTTGATAGCATACCAATAAGCAGATCCAAGTGAAGAGATGTCGAGGAAGTCCATATCAATTCGGATGTACCGATGTAAACCACTGCAATATTTCAAAATCAGGTGCCGCTCGGAGTCCTTAATACTCAGCTTTGTATGCAAGGTATGAAAGTTATTAGTGTACTCTGACACCGTTCGGTCCCTTTCTTAACGCAGAATGGTCAATTTTATGTATTGGTCATCATAGTTTCCCACAGGATAATAGTAATCTCTAACGGCATCTATGAAAGAGGCCCAAGTGGGATTTGTCTCAAACTTTCCAGAATCGTCTGATGAGTTTTTCTCACAATAACTACCCCGCCAATTTTTAGACATGGGGGACTTCCTTAAGGAGCACAAAAGTGATCTTTTCCCTATTGGAAAATTTGTGGACAAATAAATACCCTTCTAGAACATTTAACCAATTATCTAGGGCATCTACATCAATTTTTCCTTCAAATAAAGGAATATCAAAGTTAACTTGTACCTTAAATGGAGTTGCATCCCTGAACCAGCTGCTCATTGAAGATGCACTTTTCGCTGTCGAAATTCATAGAAGGATTTGAGCAAAACTATCCATCATCTCGTTCCTCTGTCGCTCGAGGGCTTCCTCAAGCAGTGACTTGATAGGATCTCCTGCTTCATCGTCTCTCTTTTCTTCCACCATGGGAGGTCATTTGGGATGGCAAGAATGATCAAATGAAACTAGTTCGAGACCAAACTCTCTATACTCGAACCTCGTCAAGGACATGCGTCGAGAAACAATCAAAGAGAAAATTGCTCTGATACCACTGATTCGGATTTATGCATGAACGAAATGAAAGAACATATATAGAATCATAATCATAGACTTTTTGCAAAGATGACAAAGATACAATAAACACATATTCTCTTAAATGGCGGAAATAAAACAGACTGTAATACAATTGCTAAAATGGTGGTAGCTATCTCTGAGAAGAGATATGGCTGCTACGCTCGTCCATGCCAAGATGAATACAAAATGAGGCTCAAGGGGCCTATTTACAATAAGAATGAGGGTGAGAACCCAAAAGTCCAAAACGTAACCCTAGAAGATGAACCGTCATAAAGTTTGCGGCCCCAAGCTGGTAAGTTGAACAGTCAACTTCCCAGCGCATATGATCTCTAATTTGGGTGTTCGATAGCTCGTTGAAAAGGTATATCTAAGGTTTATAAATTTTAGTCAACCAAATGCATGTTGATGGCAACCATTTGGCTCCCGAAGCGCCAAAAAATGACGTTTAGGGACTCAAAACAACCCAGAAATTTGGGACCCGAGAAACCATAGAAAAATAACTAGGAAACCTCCATAATGGACAATTGTTTTGAGCCAGTGGAATAGGTGGATAGCCAACGATCTCCATCTGGATCATGTTTTAGTTATTGAAGAGTCGTAGAGTTGTATAGTTGTAGAGAAGAGAGTCGATCCAGGCTATGTGTTGATTGACAGTAGAGTGAAGGAGGGGAAACTTCAGAGATCAAAGACTGGAGAGCATGAGAGGAGAGAATTCATAGATTGTAGAGAAGATCTAGAAAATAGTTTGCAAGCTGAGCACACAGACGAAAGGTGCCATATATTTCTCATGCCAGATGAAGAGAGCCTTTGTGGTTTTTTCCGTATGGGTTTCCAGGTTAAGTGTTGTCTTTATGTGTATTTGATGAGTATGATTATGTTGAATGAATGTATGTTGTGAATAAGTAGGCATGGATAGATTGGCTAGCATTTTTTTATGAATGAGATCTTAGCATGTGTCAAACTGTTGATAGATAGAATATGTGCTAAATATTTATATTACTGTTGTAATCTCTGTCGGTAGACAAGTAGAGTAATATCTTGAATGAGCACAATAAGAATGAGAAATACAATCCCTAGCTTTGGCCGAGCGATTTGTTAAGGTGTTGTGAGAGGATAAATCCCCACCAGGGTATTTTTTAAGGATTCTAATATTATACTTAAGTATAGTATTAGAGGCGATTGTTTTGGAGTGAAAAAAACATGTTTATATATAGGTATGTGAATATTAAATATGAAACATAAACTTAACACTGAAATGTGTAAATTTTGACGAATTTTATGATTAAAAAACATATTTTATGTAAATATAGGCGATATTAGACACTAAAAATGACCAAATAGCGAATTTATGTTTTGAAAAAAACCCAAAAATAGCCAATTGGTGAAATTTCGCCCCTAAAAATTACTCTGATCCCCACCCAACTGCAAAAACCTAGTTCTTGCAGTTACCCATCAAGATATCTCCTATGAGACTACATCTGCGTCGCAAATGTTGCCAACTAAGCCCTGCTCAATTGGGTCGATATCTTCGGTTTTGTTGACGGAAAAACAAGGGTTTGAACCTATGTCGAAGAGAGGAAACGCGAACAGTTAGTTTTGACTCTATCTTCTAGGTAAAACAAATAGAAGAAAGTTTGACTCTTGTGATCATGAGCCAGTTCACGATGGCGTTGTTGGTGTAATTCATTAGGATCACAGATGCCAATTTTTTCATACTCTTCAGCGTTGTTAACTGTCCATTTTCCTAAACGTGCCTGCATCTGAGTTAGCTTGGTTGCACTGCATGACATTAACCACCAAACCGCCTAACCTTTCACTTCTCAAGCCTCCACCTAGTGTTGACACTCTATGGGATAAGTCTTGAAATAACAGCTTAAGTCAAGCTCCAAGGAAGGGTTCAACCATGCATTTAATGACTAAATCTAACTGTAACCCAAGTGAGTATTTACTCCGCCATAACCGGTGTAAGTGATCAGGCATAGTAAGGAATTGTGTATACATGAGGGAATATTTAAACAAAGGAAATAGAAGTAAAATTCTTGGCATATAAGAGTAAGGTCCATTTTAAACTAGTTGCAACGCGGTTTTGTCGCCAACAATATGAGGGTTTAGATAGTTAAACTAAACGTAAGAGACCTTCATAGAATAGTGGTGACTGGTGAGAACGAACGATAGCAATTATAGGTGGTGTGGGCTCATTAGCCAATTAGATAGTGTCACCTTAATAGTTAGTTCTTTAGTTTTATTACAATAGAGCCTTTTCCTTTTCATAGGTTCATTATCTTAGTATCTATCCCGATTATAATTAATTAGATGTGTTGATGTATACATCTACTCCTCTATTCGGTGTGACGAGATGAATGTGCCACCATCATTGCATGATTGAAATTTGAGTATATAACTCTATTGTATACCTACACTCCCATGTTACAGGGAAAATTTGAATAAACATTTCTCACATGATGGATAGAATAGAAGTGGTACGCTCTAGTTATGGAGGATATAAACAATTAGGTTTATGTTCATGCTTATGGTTCCCTCATAAATATTCAATGGATATATTTATTTAATATGTATTATGAAGGAGATTCCTCATGTATTTTAGAATGATTTGTCTTATATAATGAATAGAAAGTCTAATATGAGTGTAAACAAAGCACTTTATGAAAAATATGGGATTAGCTTTTATGAGAAAAATGGCCTCTATCTGTCTAGCCTAGTGCGACTCGCCTCGGCTTGATGGCGCTGGTTTGCTCTTCTGCCAGACTCAATAAGGAATTTTTCCACCCTGGTTTCTGGCAGGGTATGATTTTCCTCTCTATGTAGAGGTGGCCTTATCCCGGGTCTAGTTCTGCTCCTTTACTGCTTCATTTTTACCCTTCTGCGCTTGCTTGGGCTCTGCCCCTGGAATTCTGTCTGTTCTCTTTCTGTTTACCCTTTCTGTCCTCGGCGTCTTCTTTTCAACCTCACTGTCGGCTGCTAGGGTTTTATTCTTCTATTCTTTTTGCCCTTTATAGGACCCGACAACTGGAGTCCATCCTCCACGGTGGAGGACTAGTACCAACCAGCTGAGAAAAGTGGGAATTTTCTTCCGCTGGGTCTTTCACAGCCTTTCGCCTGCTGGGTTCGTCTCTGTCTGTACCTTGAATGAGGGTTCCTTTGGTGTTGCTTCTATAAGTCTCGCCTACTGGGTAGCTCATCCTTTCGCCTTCCGGGCTCACCACCTTCTGCTTCTTGGAAGAGGCTTCTCAGTTTTAGTGCTCAAACAACTCAGGCTACGTCATTTTTGACCAGTGGTCTCTACCACTACCCCTGGTTTTTCAGGGCTTTTGACCCCGGCGGTCAACTTACTGCGTGCCCTTCTTGTCCCATTGTCAGCTTCCGAAGGTTCCTCTTCCCCCCTGTCAACTCGCTCCCCTCTTCTCACATCTCCTTAGGGTTGACTTCTACACTCCTTTGCTTACGTCCTAGATCCTTCATAGCACTCTGTCTCTTTCGGCTGACCTTCCTCTCAGTTTAGTCCTTGGCCAATGGGCACTGAACTGCTTGAACTCCCTCCGCCGACCCTCTCACACAGTCGGTATCGTAAGTCTGCAAAAGCTCATAGGGTTCGTGAAGGGAAACTGCGTTTCATATTAGGAAGGGATATTTTTTTGGAAAGGACAGAGGCCCTTTACAAAAGAGATCTTATCACAAGGTTGGAGTATACCCAAATGGGGAAGGAAGAATGGCACTCTTGGGTAGTTGAAAATTGGAAGCCACTCTTCTCTTACACTCCATCTATCAGTCTTCTTGCTAGAGGATGGATTGTTATTGTCTTCTTGGAGGAGGTGTGTGCCTTGACAGTCTTGAAGTCATTTTGGCACATTCAGGGTGGTTCGCTGGTACTGGATCGCTGGCACATTCATTTTGATCTGATGAGAGAATGTATCAAAAAGAGACATTTATGGGTTCTCCTCCCTGGGCTGCCTTTCCCACTGTGGAATAGAGAGGTTTTGGAGGGCATCGGGAACACCATCGGTCATTTCGTGGCGGTAGAATACGACTTCCTCCGCTCCTATGACAAACGCATGGCTAAAATCCTTGTGGAAATGGATTTAGTTTCATGCCTTCCAGCTAAAATCGAATTGTTAATTCTGGAGCGCTCCTTCCATCTGAGGCTTGATTACCTTAATATACCTTTCCGCTGTAGCAAGTGTAGATCCACTGGACATCTCCGAAGGACTTGTCCTGACATGAGGAAATGGATTGTCTCTTGTTCTTCTACTCCTAATTTGGAACATGTTCACTCACCTTCCCCCTCGGTTCGGGATGCTCGTGGGATAGCGTCTTTAAAAGGTATGTTAACACAAGCATGTTCTTTCTTTGATGACACTTCCACTCAAGAATTACTTTATTTGGATACTGTGAATCCCCCAGGAATCCCCTCTACTTTATCTGAGCCCTCTGATCCTCAGGTTACTGACACACCCCTTGATTCGGATCCCCCTCTCACAACAGAGGAGATTGTTCACGTGATTCCCGAGTTGTCAGATCACCATCCCCTATCATGTGATTCGGTCACCTCTTCTCCTTCAGCAGTGGAGCCTCCCCTCTTCATAGATGCTGACTTTCCCCCGCTTCCAAGACCTAGGTCCTCTTCTGTCTTGACGCCACCTGGAATCCCAACCCTTACACCATCCTTTGCAAATCCTTCTCTGCAAACTCATTTGGAAATTTTCTCTGACAAGACTCGGCTTTCCCCTTCTGTCATACCCTTGGACTCCATTCGCTTCCAGAATGTTACTATCAGAAGGAAGTCTAGGAAACCTCCCCCCACTTCTATGGATTTCTGTCCTCCCCCATCCGGGCCCTTCGAGCAAAGACCCCTGGGACTTCGGATACTTAATGAAGATTATGTCTCTCAATGTTTGAGCCCTAGGGGGCTTGGCCAAACACAAGAGTCTCTGGAACCTTTTTGACTCTATAAACCCTGATCTCATCTTTCTTCAAGAAATTATGACTTGCTCCATCCCTGCCATCCTGGATTTCTCTAAGCTTCGCCCAGGGTGGGAATACTGTGCTCTAAGCTCCTCTGGGCTCTCAGGGGGTCTACTTGCAGCCTAGAACCCTCTCTATATTAAGGTAAAAGCTTTCAAAACTTTGGTAGGGATCCTTCTTTGTGCTCACGTTCAAGGCTCCTCTCTGACCTTATCCTTCCTCAATTGCTATGGGTCCTACATTAACAGGGAGTCTTTTTGGGATGCAGTGGTTAAAGAAGGCCTTCTAAACCTACCCAATCTGATCCTAGCAGGTGACTTCAACCTTACCTTAAGCAGCTCCTAGGTCTGGGGGATTAAGGCCCATGCAGACCCTCTTGGGCCCTATTTCACCAATCTATTCTCCTCTCATCAGCTGGTGGATATTGTCTCAGACTTAGCGGGTCCCACTTCGCGCAACAGCCGCTCGGGTGATGATGGTATCAGTAAACGACTGGACAGGTTCTTTCTTTCATCCAACTTATTAGATTATCTGCCATTATATAGGGCCTGGACCTATCCTTCTGCCATTTCAGACCATTACCTGATTATACTGGAATGTCATTTATTTTCTTCTCAGAAACACTTCCCCTTTAAGTTCAACCACTCATGGCTTTCCTTCGATGACTTTGTAAATATGATCCATAAAGAATGGCCTTTTCTTCCCTGTGACTCGTCCTTCTCGAGCATGGAGTCTTTCTCTAGCAAGCTGAGATCTTTAAAGAATTTGATTAAGTCCTGGACTTTCCAAAAGACCCTTGAGATGAAGGACAAGAGCATTTTACTCGAGGACGATATCCACAGACTTCTCTCCTCTTCCCCTTCGGGTATCCTTTCCTCTGACTCTTTGTCTACCCTAAACTCTCTCCAATCTGATTTAAAGAAGATAAGGGACCATGAGATCCTCTCAGCCAAGCTCAAGAGAAGACTGATTTGGGCTAACCTGGGTGATGCAAATACAAAATTCTTCCATTCTGTGGCATCAGCTAGAAAAAACCATAACTCGATTTGGAGCCTCGAAGATGAAAATGGGAACTGGGTCAATCAAGATATTGATTTAAAGGATCTGGAAGTGAGACATTTAAAAAAAAAATCAGCAAGGATAACCATTCTAACCTTTCTGATCAACTAAGGATTATCAGACTCTTTCCATCCTTTCTCACCCCTGAGGATCGCTCAGCCTTCAACACCAAGGTCTATTTGCAAGAAGTAGAGATTGCGCTCAAGTCCTTCAAAAAAGATAAAGTTCCTAGACCCGATGGGTTTCCTGTTGAGTTCTTCATTGCCTTCTTTGACCTTTTAGGGAATGAGCTGGTGAATCTTGTGGAAGATGCTAGGCTGTCAAGAAGAGTTATTCCTTCCTTAAATTCGACCTTCATCACTCTTATTACTAAAACGGACAAACCCTCTACCTTTTCTGGCTTTCGACCCATCTCTCTTTGCAACTTAATCTACAAGCTTATAGCCAAAGTTTCTGCCCTCCGACTAAATCCCTTCCTAGACCACTTCATTTCCCCTCAGCAATTTGGGTTTCTTAAAAACCACCAGATTATGGATCCAATTGCGATTACTCAAGAAGCCCTTCACTCTGTCAGATCTAGAAACAAATGTGCCCTCGTCCTCAAGCTTGATCTCACTAAAGCTTTCGATAGAGTCAATTGGTCTTTTATCAGACTCATTCTTCTTCAAATTGGCTTGCATCTGGAAGGTGTAAATTGGATTATGGGTTGGATAACTTCAGTTAATTTTGCTCTGCTCATCAATGGCTCCCCTTCCAGCTTTTTCACGGCATCTCGAAGCATCAGGCAAGGTTGCCCTCTCTCGCCCCTCTTATTCATCCTTTTGATTGAGGGCCTCATTTTACTTATTGAAGATGATCGAAAACTTGGCTATGTCAAAGGGATTAAAATTTCAAAAGATCTTTCTCTCTCGCACCTACTTTTTGTAGATGATGTGATTCTTTTTGGGGTTGGAACCTATGAAGAATGGTTGTCTCTCAAGGTTCTGTTGGACACTTTTTGTGCAGCTTCTGGGATGTTAATTAACTCTGAAAAATATTGCTTCCTTTCAAATAATGTTGAAGATGGAGTGATTACAAGTATTACTCGCTCTCTGCCCTTTAGAACCCATCCCATGACCACAGGTTTCATTTATCTTGGATACTTTATCAAACCCTCAGGCTACTTAGTCAAATATTGGCTCTGGCTTATCGAAAAGTTTGGAAAAAAGATTTCCCATTGGTCCTATAGGCTCCTCTCAATGGGAGGAAGGTTGGTTCTCATCAAGGCAGTTCTCACCAGCATTCTGGTTTTCTGGCTGGCTCTTGTCCCCATTCCAAAATCCATTATGAGAAAGCTGAAAAGCTTAATCTTTGATTTCCTTTGGGGAAATTCTGGGAACAAGAAAAAATTTCATTTGGTCGAGTGGATTTCCTTATCTATGCCCACATCTCAAGGGGGCTGGGGGATAAAAAACCTAGAATGGTTTAGCATATCCTTAAGAGTCAAATATTTTTGGCATGTTCTCTGCAGCAACGGGCTTTGGTTTAAATTAATCACTATGAAATATTTTAAAAAAAACATAGTGCTGACATGGATCTGTAATAAGGACTTCTCTGTCAATGGAGCTTCAATCATCTGGAAGGGTTTCATTAATATTATTTCCTAGCTGGGCCGTGGTCTAATTTGGATGGTTGGCGATGGTAAAAACACAAGAATTGGTTTAGACCCCATCGTTGGCTTGGACTCTAGTTTTCTGCTGCCAAAAGATCTCTGTGACTACCTAGAAGATTATGGTATCACCTCACTAATCCAGGCAAGGAATTACACATAGGGTGCTACATCATATTGGCTCACAGCCTCGGACTTGGATCTAGGTGGAGATTGGCAGTTCATCTGGAATAATTACATCAAAGGGCTCGATCTTGGCAGAATAAGACTCGGATCAAACTCTGATAGTATGCTTTGGGAATACAAAAAACATACAGGCTCTTTAACTGCTGCGATAGCTTATGACAGCGTGGCAGAGTTTTATGTGGATTCCTAGAGTGGAATACATCCCATTCATCAGATCCTTTGGAAGCTAAAAATTCCAGAAAATATTCGCTGCTTTATCTGGATTCTAACGAGCAATAAGGTTCTTACATGGGATCAGCTGAAAAGAAGAGGCTTTCAAGGGCCCGGTCTCTGCATTTTGTGTAAGGCAAATGAAGAGTCAGTTCAACACCTTTTCATGGATTGTAGGTATACAAAGCTTGTCTTCGAAACTGTTTTTGAACATTTTGGCATCCGATCTCTTCATTCTTCAGTTATGGGTTCCTCTGTAAATTAGTTTTTGGAAGATTGGTTCCATGCTCATAACATGAATTTTTACCATCTTTACCTGCCTCTTTTTACCTTCTGGGTGATATGGAATCAAAGAAACAGGTATATTTTTGAAGAGGTCTCTCCTTCAGTTTACGGGAGCATTCTTCAAATAGAAAAGCTCTCACATTCCTATTCAGTTCCTGCAAAGAAAACAAAGCTAAGAGTTATTGGCGATCCTCCTTGGAGACAATACCCGTGTGGGTATTTCGATGGTGCAGCCGCCAAGAACATTGGAGGGACTGGATTTGTTTTATTTTTCAACAGCACTCACAGTATGCATTTCTCCTTAGGATGTGGAAAATGCACTAACAACAAATCTGAATTGATAGCATTATGGGCCCTTCTCACGGTAATAAAGCTCATGGGAATACCAATCCTCACCATCTTTGGCAATTCCCTTGTCATCATTTCCTGGGCCACAGGAAAGAGCACACTGAACCTTCCTCATCTGAGACATTGGAGTGATGAGACTAGAATTCTGCTTCAATCTTTTCCGGGAATGATCATGAAACACATATTTCGTGAGCATAATCAGACTGCGGACAGTCTCTCAAAAAAAGCTCTTTCCTTAGCTTCTGGATATGGGACTTTCTTTGAAGTCATGAATGATATCATAATTGATCATGGTAATTTCTGATTATTTTAAAAGTGTTGTGTTCTATTATACTAAGCACTCTATTTTCTTGTATGGAATCAGTATCTGGCAGAACTGATCTAGCAATTTGTATGCTCACGAATCTTGTGGTTTCTGACTCTCTCTGGAAAAGAAATATATCTGGCTTGTTTATACAGGAGTGATGATAAAGCCTGTTAAATAATCAGGCTTGCGCTTTGCCTATCAGGTTTTGAAGTCAGGGAAACGTCATAGAAATGAGGATCTCCTCATTGGCTGAACTTTCTTGAGAATGATCTCTTGATTGATTGTATAAGATGATCTTTGATTCCGTTTTTAATAGAATATCAAGATCTGGTATTTTTTCTACTGAAAAAAAAAAAAGACTACGGATGTATTATGCTGTATAAAAGCAACAGGATGGCATTAGGACCATGATTATATAGACACTCTAAGATTGAGAAGCATCTACATTGAAAGAGAATTTTTTTTATGCTATCCATATAATTAAAAGATTTATGGTAGGATGGTCTTTACTGAAAATTAATGTGAAACTTGTTAAATTTAGAGGTTGATCGAAAGTATGGGTTTTAATTGCGTCAAGGGGTGCTCTATAGTTCAGTATGGGGAGATCTTGTAACGTTACATAACATTATGTAACGTTACTCTTGTAAATGTTGGCTATAAATAATAATAAGAAAATTATTATGTTGTAACTTTACAAGAATAACAAAATAATAAAAAATAAAAAAATTAATTATTCATCAAAATAAATGTCGGCCAAAAAAACCTAATATGAGGGAGATCTTGTAACGTTTGTTACTAACAAGATAATAAAAAATAAAAGTTTTAATTATCATCCAAAATAAATATCGGCCACAAAACAATCTAATATGGGGGAGATGTTGTAATGTTCCTGCCTAACAAAACAATAAAAAAGTAAAAATTTAATTATCCCAAAAAAAATGTCGGTCAAAGAAAAAACACAATATGGGGGTGATGTTGTAATGTTCCTACCTAACAAAATATTAAAAAATAAAAAATTGAATTATCCCCCAAAAAAAATGTTGGCCTTGCACATAAAACAATGTGCAATAAAAAAATGTGTCTTTTGGTTTGAATCAAATCAATGGATATATATAGAACACACCAAAGTTGATAGCTCATTGAGTGCAATACCTAAGAAGAGGCTTGCACCTCGAGAAATTTGATCTCTCTCGACGCTTGATAGAACCAAGGATTTAGATCTAGGCTAATTATACAAATCTTATTATTTGGTTATTAGTTCATAATTAGAGAAAGAGAATAGACCAAAGTTTAGATGATATGTGTTATCTAAAATTTAACACTTTATATATGTTTAAAGGGAAGTTATAGATGGATGAGTTGGAGGAATATACAATGCAAAGAACATGTCTTATATTTTATATATACATTAGAAGTATAAATTGCATAAATGTTGGGAAAAGAAAAATGGTGATTTTCTTAGATTTCTTAATGTAGAAAATGTTTACAAACCTTAGCTTGAACTACTGCGTATGAGATAAGGATACGGAATCATGTAATAAGTCAACTATGTGGTTTTATAATTATATAAGTCTCAAATCTCACATGAGAATTCTATTCTTAGATGTTAACTAAATAGAATTATATGTTTTTTTGAGATAAAGGAATACAATTAATATGAGATTGTACTTGGTTATCAGCATTGCGACTAACATGTTGGTTGGTCAAAATTTAGAATATAAAGTCAAAGCATAGTTGACCAGTCTTTTTTATATTATAGCTTGACATTGATGTACCAAATAAATGGAAAAAGGTTTATGTATTATATGTAATTTTTCCTCGAATTAAACATAAGTGTTAAAGGGATTTAATTATCAGGGGATATTTAAAGCATTTACTTCATGGAAGGATGCCCTTAAAAGATGCTACATTAAAACAATTGAAGAAAGACTAGATTAAAATCAAATCACATTATATGTCTTTTATAAGGTATGCATCAATATTATTTAAGTGGAAAATATTCCCTTCCCAAATAGATTATATGAATAATGAAATATATAAGTGGGGATATTCCTTTACAAAGTGGATAATGAATAATAAAATATATGTCTTTTAGAGTAGATGCAAAGTGAATATTTCTCAAACTGGGTTTATAAAAAAATTTAAAAAAAATAAAAATCATATTTAATTTCCCAAAGGAATGATTACATAGACATTGCATCATAAATTCCAAAGAAACCTACAAATGAAATAGATCAAACTATGATGAATACCTATGAAAAGATATGTTTATGGTATTTGTAGCTTATGAAGTTATGCGAGGAAGGTGGAAGGTTGAGCTTCTAGTCAATTCTATAAAAAAAAAAATTGTTATTAAAAACATTGTAGGGATAAAATTGTGTTAAGATATTGATGTGACCGACATGATGAGATGAATATAATCAATTAATTTGCATCCCGACAATGCCATTAATGAAAGATTAAAAACTTCAAACATGCCTTTAACCATGACATGGAAATGGGGAAGTAAAATTTAACAAACTTGCCAAAAGGGTCAAATAAAGACAACTTTTGTAAAATGCAGTATGGATATGATCAACACAACCAATGAAACACAATGATGCTAACCATCAAACATGGTGATATTTAAATAAAAATGTGATTAGTCCTCACGACACGGCTTGATGAGACTATAACCACACATAGAATGTGACTTGGAATTTCTGGTGAAGGGGTCATCTGATAACATGAAACATGAAATGAGGTAATGACATGATGATCTCCTTGACCTAGACATAATGATACTAACAAATTGACCAGGAGGGTAAATGTAATATCTTCTCCTAAGTCACTAAGTCCCAACACTTTGGAAGTATATATAGATGAAACTTAATTTGATTGAAACTTATGGATTTAGAAGTAATATTATGATAATGATGAGTGATATATGTATTGATTTTGACTATGGGATGGTTGCTATTGATTTAGAAATTCAATATGGCCACATACCAATCTGTATCTTACTGAAGATTATACAATGTTGATAGATATTCTGAGAGGATTATCGAATAATTGTGACGGATTACTTGACCTTTGTTGTGTTAAGATTTGGTTTCTTACCTATTTTGTGAGATTAATAAAACAGTATAATTGGATATCCTAGATCCCTTTGCTTCACTAGAAGGTGTAGGAATTCTAGTCAGTATTGACTATTCTTGAAAAGTATTACTGGAATTACATTACATGAAATTACTATTGAATTAAAGAGAATGTGTTGGAACCTTATTGTTTGGAACATAAAGTCAATGATGGTAGCATATATAGTGCTTATGGGAATGATCATTTGATGAAAATATAGTAGAATGGGATAAAGATTTGAACATGAAAAGAAATTGAAACTAACATTGAAAATACAATATATATATATATATATATATATATATGTATATATATAACTTCACATCTCTCTCTCTCTCTCTCTNTATAACTTCGGGAGTATGTAATGCCCCACTTAGGGATAGACGAAGTAATTGAATGAAATAATTATGTAATATATATAGATGTGACAATTTGATACTAAGGTATAATGGTTGATGTCTCTGGGTAAACTAGCATTGTGAGATTCTTATATGAGGATCAAATATCAATGTTAGATATAGTCCCAATACTGTGACCTGGGAGGACGTATTAGAAATACATGGACAATATCCATACTTATTCTAGAACTTTGGGACGAAGTTTCCTGAAGTGGGGATGTATGTAGCACCCTGTTTTTATTCTGACTCTTGATATTATGATGACTATTCTTCAAGGGAATTGGTGATGAATGACCAGTTTATATGTGGGTTGAACACTAAAACTATTCTTAGAGTGAATCTAGTCTCGGATGACCTAGACATGTGTGAAAAAATTATTTGTTTAGGAAAAATAACTAAGAGGATAATAGCCTGATGTATTGTCAAATGATAAGTAATTGTGATTATGAAAATGATTTCAATGTTGGTAAAAATATGAGTATAGTTATATTATGATGAATGAAGAGTCGTGTGATGTTATCAACAAATATTGATTGATCTACAAATGAAAGATGATGTTATAGTAAATGAATGTTGACAAAAGTTTATGTGATATCTAGCATGTGCTCTAATGGTCTGTCGAGTGTGACGAGAAAGGAAGGAACATGAGATGCAATAAGACATCATTTTACAAGGACTCTAGCTGAGTCAAAAACTATGGCAGGTGATATCCACCTAATTTTATGTTATGTTTAATCATGGGATAAGGTATGACGTGCATGGACTCTAGATGAGTCGGGAAACTTCGGCCATTGATGTTGATTTGATGTTCATGTTATGTTTGAAATCTTGTTTATAATATTTTATGCACATAAGGTATGATTTGCATGGACTATAGATGAGTCGAGAACCTTCGACAATTAATGTCAATTTGATGTTCATATTATGTTTGAAATCTTTTTTTTAATATTTGATGCACACAATATTTTAAGTGAAAATGATGGGATTATGATTTCCAATCGGTCCACATCAGGTGATGGGGATGAAAAATTATACTTGTAAGTTTAGCAATTGGACGATGCAATGAGATTTGAATAGAGTGAGGAAAACTCCAGTTCATCAAATGCGGGTGTCATGAGGGTAGGTCATGAGTCGGTCACTCACGAAGATTGTATTGGGGGGCATACAATAAGTATTCATCCTTTTTTCCAAGGAACCACCTTGACCTCCACATGGTAGGTATATTGATGTAACATTGGCTCAACCAATGTACCAACTCCTCACACGTGGGAATTATTGAAAGGGCATGTGAGAAGCATAACACCTTGATAATCTAAATTGCGATGAGAATGCGGAGGTAATCTACATCAAATTTGAATCGAGGGGGTTAATAAAATGTTTAGGAAGAATTTAGTAAAATTATAGTAACTTAAATTATTAATAATAATAATAATAAATAATAAATAATAAAAATAAAAATAAATAAATGAAGAAAGTAAAATAAAACCAAATACATATATAATGAAATGAAATAAAGCCAAATTGAGAAAACAATTAAAAAAGTCAATTAAGGAATTTGAACTAAAGTAAAATTCTAACTAATCAAAAAAATAACCAAAGAACCTATGATAACTAAAAAGTTGGTGGGTAAATAAAAGTAAGTAAGTAAGTAAGTAAATTGAAGAATTAACTAGAAGTGGTGCATGGGATGGATGGTAATTAACGAAAAGGTTAATAAAATAAAAAAGAGAGATAGAGCTCAGGGGATTTTTGGACCTGCCATAGTTTTGAGCACTTTGTGGCTCTGAGGAGAATGTGGTTGAGGTTGTGGTTCTATATGATGTGAGAGAGTTTGGGATCCTCCCAACAGCATCCTGGCGTCGTACTTCCTTTTCTATCCAAGTATTACAAGTATTGTCAATCTCGGGGATTTTTTGGAAGAAGAGTGCCCATGATGGTATGGTAGGGAGGAAACCAGTGGATCTGACATGATTGGTAATCTAGTGACTGCAACTCCATGGAGTTCAACAACAAATAAACTTTCATCTTCATCCTCAACTGTCAACAACTAGCGATGAACATGTATTTTTGAGTTATTTGAAATTTTTATTGTTGCGCATGAGAATGGGAATAGATGAATTCAATGAATCTGTTAATTATTTTATGTACATATATCTGTGATCTGTTTTGTATCTTCTTTAAAAAAAAAGGTGTTCTTCAATTGAATTTTTTATCTAGTTTGTGACACCCCAGTTTTGACCCCATTTAAATTAAAAATGTATATGATGTATATATTGTAATTAATTGTGGTGTGGAGCTAAAGGAAAAATCCCCACCATCGATTTAGTGTTTTATGTTTTGGCGATTGAAATCGTTGCCGATGGTATTTCATGCTAGCTGACACATTATAATTTTGGACATCATGTAAATATGCAATTTAATTAAAAACCCACAGCCAGCTATGTCAATGAAACAAATAATGAGATGGGGGCATGATTTACTAAGGGTAAGGGGGGGGGGGATATTTAACCTCTGAGCCAATGGGAAGAATCCAAGTGTCAATAGGAGAACCCATCAACTACCGACCACCTTTTCTTACCTTATTTACCAACCAATTAAATTCTCCAGGAGTTAGTTGGGAAGTTATTTCCTTGGGGCTTAGGAGGTGTGGGTAGTCGTCAATTATGGTAGGGCTGTCAACCTTGACCACACGCTTTCCCAAGTGGAAGGTTTCCATCCATTACCCTCATGTGGAGGAGAGCAAATGCATTCCACTCACATGCATACATTTTCTCTCATGCACGTACGCAGCTGATTTTCCTTACATAGGAATTCCATTCCGGGGGGGGAATCTGTTCTTCCCATTCACGTTTTTTGTAGATTTCTAGATTTTTCCCATGTTTGGGAAGTTGATTGGGAAAGGATCACTAGCTAGGATTCTTCCTTGACGTTTTTGTTGTTGTTTCTCATTACCCAACTGAGGCAAACCATTTTTGTTTTGCACAGCAAGTGGGAGAAGATACCCACGATTTCTTGGGTGTTTTTGAGTCTTTTTTGGCCATGTTAGGGCCAAAACATCCCTAGAAATAAAATTGTTGTTAGGGGGTTGTTTTCACCCATCTTGGAAATTCATTTTGTTGCCAAAATTGTTTTCCTCAATCCAGAATTTGTGTATCTTGTTGTGTATACATATGTGCTTTGGTCTGAATTGAATTTGGAGTGGAAATGGGGTCTAACAAGCTTGATAAACCTAGTGTGTGAAGGAACCTCACGAACAGATCTAGGGGGCTGGTTTTCTTCTTTGCACACCCTGAATAGCACTGGAGAGGAAGGCATTTCCTGAGGGACTGTGTAGCAGAGAAGGGGATGCTTCCGTTTGTTCGGTGTGTGGATGTTCTAGAAGCCAGGCTAGATATGGTGCAAGTGTCCATAGCTCTATGGATGAGTTCACTGACTTAGCAGTCAACCTTTCCAGCTCCTTTATATCCTGATAAACCCAATTGTGTTGGCTTGGTTGAGTTTTGTTGTGTCCTTCGCTATGTGTGAGCCTGCTAGTGTTCCTTATTCCTTGTGGGAATCATGCCCATCTAGGGGGTGGCAGTGTTGCTAAGATATTGGTGAGCATGTTGGCCTATGGTTGGGTGGAACATTATAACGACATAGCTGGTTGCAGGATGAGCTTCTTCATAAGATAAGTATCTATGTGTTAGTCTCTGCATTTGTATGTGTTATGAATTAAATGAAAAGGTTAAATGCTTGAATGGGATGTAATTTTATTATGTTGTATGTTAATGGTTTATGCATGGTGTATCTTTTTACTTCATTGCATTTAATATTACGTTCATGGGGCTAGATTTCCTAGATTAGATAGCAGCATAGTCGCTTCCTCTCTCTGGTAGAGTGGTGGGAAAGCCCTTTTGACCCCCATCATCCCCTTCAGACAGTCGTTCTTTGTGAAAAGAAAATTATATGATTTGACAAAGTTGTCAATATATGATGTTCCAATGTAGGTAAGTGATGTATGATTCATATGAGTGTTATGCAGCTAACAATTGTGTTTATTAACACATTTTGTAGAATTATAACGACCTTCAAAGGCAACATTCCAGATACTACAGTTCAGTAAAGTTGGTTTGGCTGAGCCATGAGAACCTACGATGTGTATGACGATGCATAGAACCCCAATGAGTATGAGGAAGATGCTATGGGGGAAAATTTTTGATTTGGAAATACTGAGACAAATTCTAATGGGAGGAGATTGCAAGAGACTCCCCCAGATTTTGCAGCCACCATGAGAAGCCTAAGGGTGGAGATGAAAAGTTACAGTGCAGATAATGAGAGATTGGTTAAGGCTCAGGAGGAGCAGTATCAGTTGAATGCAGCCATGCTGCAAATTTTAACGGATATCCAGAGGTGGATGAACTCTGGGGACCAGACAGTAAGACTGGAAGGTAGTAAGAGCAGTACCAGAAGAAGGAAGAGATATCCTAGTGGTTCATCTGACTCTAAATCCACTAGTGGTTCAAGTTCTTCTTCTCACAAGAATGAGAAGAAGAGGCATTACTAGAACCATTCATGTGACGAGTTTAAGAAGGAAAGGCCTCCTACCTTCAATGGTGAGATAAAGAATGGTCAAGAAATGGAAGCTTGGCTTCCTGGGATGAGAAAATATTTCCAATTCCAAGACTACTTTGGAAATATGAAGGCTAGGGTAGTGTTGGCCTGATTTTCTGACCCAGGCCAACAAGGAGATTATGCCCACACAATCAGCTTAAAGCAGCGTTCGGTATGTTTGGAGTAGCAAAATCTCGTAAGTTATGGTCCTGCTACTAGCTGAATTTTTCTCTTAAGGAGAAACTAAAATCCAGCGAAAATCTATCCTAATGTTATTTCTGTCTAATTAAACTCTAAAAAATATTTTCAACTACCTAAGGTATCCTACAATTGCTTTCTTAAGGAAAGTCTTTGATTTTTGAAGAGTTTTCTGAATATAAAGACTATTCAAAATTATTTTAAGAATTACACAAATTTGATTTAACAACTATTAAATGTAATTTTACTAGGATAATAATAACTATACTATCTTAACTGTCCTATCTATCCTATCTTAGCTGAGAGCGATTTTAAATATTATATTAATTATTAATTAATGTAAAATGAACAAAAAGATAAAGGGTAGGATCTAAATAGAAATATTTAATCCATACACACTAAATCATTCTGCTACAAAATAACTTATCAGAAAAACTAAGATAAACAATTACTTCAAATTTTCTGAAGTGTTTAATTAATTAATAACTAATAACCAACATCAGATATTTGAATAAGAGATAATGATCAATATGAAATCATTGTAAAAATAAAAATGATATCTAACAGACATAAATATATATCCTTATATCTTTTATTTACAGTAGAAACACTAGTAAATTCAGTCACAATGACATATTAATTCAAATATAATATTGGGCTGACAAAGTGAAATACTGATTAATAATCACAAGCATAACCAAGTACACTGTATTTATATTAAAATAGAAGATCATATACTGAAATATAAAGAGTATCCAAAACAATACCAGTCATGATATCAACTTGGAGATTTCTAGTCACATCCCAGATCCAAAGATAAAACTTCAACCCAGAACAAAACTAGCATCAAAATAGTATTTCAAGTATTTTTACTTTAGTCACTCCCTCCTCTTTTACAATAAGTTTTTCAGAGCTAATAACTGCCTTTCCTCATTTTATGCAACTAAAGCTAAAAATAAACCATCAATTCCATTAACTACCGAACATCTAGGACTTAATGCTTTTAATTATCATCTTCTTCAATAGTGCACCTGCCATCTGAATCATCGATTCTATAACTGCTTTCTTATCTTCAAATGTCAATTTGTCCATGCAACAACTGTTATTTGACATCTAGCATCTAGATCATTCAATTTTGGAACAACTTCATCATTTGCTGGAAAAATATAAATGAGGAGAACATCATCAAAATCGAGGATCCATTTAATTATGACACCTGAAACATTTGTTGGCTTAAAGGGACTAGCCAATTCATGGCTGGTTCGAAATTGCAGTCTCTAATGAATAGCCACGTCTTCCAACCGAAATCGAGGATATTAGACACGTCCTGAAACTGTGCAGGATAGCGATGACATGCCCACCTGTTTCAAACAAACAACAACATCTTATTAAAAACTATTTATAACAGGAGAAATAAAAGAAACTATAATTTAAATGTGTGCCTGTAAAATCTGTGATTTTACAGGCATGCACAAAAGGCTGTCATTACCTGTAAATCATGTAACCGAAAATGGAAATAATCATTAAGCTTTCTTTTGCAAATCAACCACTTCGTCGATCGGGGTCGAAAAAAATATGACCTAAAATATGGGCGGGAAAGCTCCCAATTGGAAGTCGGAAAAACATAGACATCGGCAGACGAGTGCTTTGCACAGCTGCAACGGCAGAAGATAAACGACTACGGTCATGCGACTGAAAGACCATCCCACATCGGTGGGTGGCGCACTTTATGTTTCGGGTGATTAGTTGCTTTGGGAGCCGCAACGGTGGAACGTAAAGAGATTTGGGAGCCGCAACGGTGGAACGTAAAGGACATCACGCCCCGCCATGCAAGGTCTGAATTGGAAGAGAAACGTATCGAAAAGGTTGTTCTTTCTGTGGCTGCAACGACGGAAGATAAAACCCAAGGATCAACGAAACAATAAAGCGGAACGTAAAGGTCAATACAATAATCTGGGGGTTTCGTAGTTTGCCGTCCGCAACTGCAGAGAAAGTAGTAGTAAAATGTTCCAATGTGAAAGTCAAAAGTTAGCCGATTGAGACAAATGCGTCAGAAAAATTTAGTTGTTTTAATCGCCGATGAGCTTATGATCCGCGTAACTCGCAGTGGGATCGCTATCCACCATTGCGGATGTTTAGTATATTGTCCTTCCCATGATCAAGGCATCTGACAGCCAATGAACGGCGGAGGGAATTAGACGTTCTAGCTGTCGAAACATCAGAAATTTTGATAAAACTATACATATGAAAATTTCAAATGATACTCATTTATTTGCTTTTCACTAACTATATATATACAATTTCACAAAATAATGATAAGATATTAAGTTACAAATGGGATATGAACCTTTAGTTTTAATAAGAGTTTTACTTTAACAATTCATCTTTAGTTCTAGGATTTTCAGAACTTGAAATATCTTATCAATAACCAGCTTCAAACAAATCCAAAATGTGTTTTTGTTGAACCCCAATTAGCATACTATCTCTTTAAATTTCTTAAATCATATATATAATCAAATAGATTAATTAATGATGAATTGATTATATAAAAATTTATGGAACTGACAGCTACTAATTATCAAAAAATGGTTTCATCAGCTTCTAATATGTCACTGGCTTTTCTATAATTGAGAGTACTTTCAGAATCGAAGATTATGAAGGCACTCTTTATAACTTTTAATAAGTAAATCATAAAAGAAAGCTGATCTCCCTTCATCTTAATGAAAAATGAAGGGGTTGTTGCTGACTTCCAACAAATGGCGGCGACCTAGGTGAACCAGTTATCTCTGCTCATACAACTTACAATGATACAAACAAAATCTTAAAACTTATTAAAAACAATAAAAAATTCTTTATCTAAATAAAAACCATTATTTTTATTCATATTCATAAGTACAACTCAGAAATATTCCATCTTTTGAAATAGAGATCTAGTTAGGGATAAAATTAAAAAATATCTTGATCGAAACAAATTACTTCATAGTAATAATAACTTGCACCATCAGCATATAGAAATCTACTTTTCTGAAAACTTTCCAGAATCTGTTCCATAAACATAATAATTTTCTTTTTGTTTGCTTTTTCTTTTCTTTAAACAATAATTCTGACTGAAGACTACTATCTAGGTATGGTGTCCCAATGTGATAGTATCATTCACGAGAGCTGTCTGAAATAAGCAAGTCGGCTCATGATGAGACCTCTTGTCTTTTAATTTTTAAATCAAAAGCCATCATCCTGGTGATTAGAAATGAAGTTATTCCAGACAACACTGATGATCATGATTAGGTCGGCTCGTGATGAGACCTCCTATTCTTCAGTCAAAATTTATATTTTCTTTATTCATGTTTATCTTTTAAATTTTATAAAATGAGAGATCATTACCCAGAATGGTGACCAAATGGTAATGTCAGTCATTAATATCACCAGAAAATGAATCAGCTGGCTCGTGATGAGACCCCTTATCTTTTGGTTTTTAAACCAAAAGCCATTACTAGTTTCCTAATAATGTCATACTAGTGATATTTGTGATTCTGATCAGACCGACTTATGACTAAGACCTTTCATCTCTCACTTTAGCATTTTATTGACTGGAACAAATTCTAAAAAAAATTCAGATAGTAAACACTTTTGAAGACTGATGGCAGAGATATGTAAAAGTTTTTCAAAAGTACAATCTTCGAAAAAGACATTTAATAAGCTATCCCACCTTTTATAAGAAATAAAAAGAAGGGGAATAATATGAGTAACACTTACAAATAAAACAATGACAGGTCTTTTATAGATTTAAGAAACCTTGATCATCTTGAACAAATTTTTAAAAGATTTCAGTCTAGTATCATAATTTTTTAGGCTCATGAGCAAACTGACTTTTTAACTTGAAGATTTATTTATTTACATTTATTTCTTCAGCTGCTAACTAAATATTACTGACTAATTATATACAAAAATTTGACAGTCTAAACTATTTGAATAACAGAGTTAAAACTAACTGAAAATAACATAATGATGTTTGAAAGTTACAAAAGTTTTATGAATTTATCAACATCCTTAATTCTCTGTACTATAACCCAGTTTATGTATAAAAATATAAATTTATTTACAAACAGCAAACAAATTATATACATTTTAAGACAGATAATATTAACAGAAATATTTTTTCAGAATTAGTCCATTCACTGGGAATGTTTCGGACTGACCTTCAAGTGTTTGCAATCAAAAGGTACTTGGACCTATTTTCTCAGAATTAACAAAGGGGCCTAACCAAAGCTTCTGAAACTTAGTGTGATCACCTTTGTCCTCATGAACTTTATCCCACTTTAAAACTAAGTCTCCCACCTGAAATTCTCGATTGGAACTAAATGATTGGTCAAACCAAGACTTCATAATTTGTTGATGTTTTGTAAAGTGTTGTTTTGACTTTTCTCTTTCTTCCTCAAGCTTGATCAAAGTGTTAATTCTCTTTTCCATTGCTGGACACTCTTCATCTTGGATAGACTGAGCTAACTGTAATGAAGGTAAAAATAAATTCGGTGGTAAAATAGCTTCAGTTCCATATACTAAGAAAAATGGTGAGTTACCTATTGAAGCCTTAGGAGTTACTCTGTCTGCCCAAAGGGCATTGACTAATTATGTACGCCAATCTCGATGGTGAACTGAAATAGTTCTTTTGAGAATTTTCAATAAATTTTTGTTTGTTGATTCAGCTAAACCATTTCCATGAGGATGGTAGTTAGCTGAATACCTGATTCTTATCCCCTTTTCTAAGGCAAATTGGGTTAACTCAACTAATGAAAAGTATGAAGCATTATCAAAAACGAGGGAATCTGGAATACCAAATCTTGTTATGATAAAGAATTCTAAAAATAATATAACCTGATTGGTATTTACAACCCTTAATGGTGCAGCTTCTGCCCAACGAGTAAAATAATTAATTGTTGTTAATATATATTTATGTTGCTTAGATGAGGGAGGATTTATTGTCCCTACTATATCAATACCCCATTGCTAAAAGGGTCTTTCAACTGAAATAGGTTGTAAAGGAAATGCAGGTTTTTTAACCCTTCCCGCAGCAAGTTGACATTCCTGGCATTTTCTAACAAAAGTATAGGAATCTCGAAACAAGGTAGGCCAATAATAATCAGCCCTAAGAATTTTGTACGCAGTAGTTTCTCCACCAAAATGACCTCCTGCTGGTCCAGAATGTAACTCTTTCAGAATTACTTATGTTTCATCTTTGTCTAGACATCGAAGGAATACTCCATCTGAATTTCTCCAAAAGAGAACATTATCAATTAATAAATAAGGAGCATATTTCAATCTAAGTTCTCTTTTATTTTTTGGTTCTAGGTAATCAGGAGTAGTTCCTGTTTCCAAAAGTATTCTTATGTCTACATACCAGGAATCTTGTGGTGGAGGATAAAAACAAATTTCTCTGGTAAGTAAAACCTCATCAATGACGGTTTCAGCTTTATCATTAGGAAGATGAGCAGCTTCAGCAGCTAATTTACATAGTCCTTGACCTTTGACTATCGTTGAGGGTTTGATTTCTAAGTCATACTCTTGAAGGGCTATCATCCAAGGCGCTCTTTTCTCACCTAAATCCTTTTGCACTAACAAGTTTCTGACTAAGCAATAAGGGACGATTATTTTCGTTTTAGATTTCAATAAATATGGGCGAAAATGTTTAACAGCTTTAAAAAAAACAAAATCTTGTTTGTCAACTTCATGATAATTAAGTTCAACACCTTTGAAATTTGAACTCATGAAGGAGATTGGTACTTCATTATTTTGCTGATTTAGTTGGGTTAAAACTGTTGCATCTGAAATATCAGAAGCAAAAGTATACAATATGGAATCCTTGTTAAAATCTGGGCTTAGAAGGCTAGGAGCTTCTGAAATGGCTTCTAAAATTTTCTAAAATGACTCTTTTTCAGTTTGTCCCCAATTAAAAATAGCATCTTTCTTAATCATTTTCTGCAATGGACAAATGATTTCGGAGAAACTGGGAATGAATCTTCTAACAAAATTTATTTTTCCAAGAAATGATTGCATCGCTTTCTTGCTAGAAGGATAAGTTATCTTTGAAATGGCTTGGGTTCTTTCAGGATCAATCATGATTCTGTGCTTTGAAACCACACAACCTAATAAGATACCTTCTGAAACAGCAAATATTTTTTTTTTAGGATTTAAGGATATTCCAAACTTTCTACATCATTCAAATACCTTTCTAAGGTGATTAAGATGATCAGGTCGATGTTTAGAACATACAGTAACATCATCCAAATAGACAATGACTGAATGGTTAATTAAGCCTCTAAAAGCAATATCCATTGCCCATTGAAAAGTTGCTCCAGCATTGATTAACCCAAAGGGAATCTTGCGATAGGCATACGTTCCCCATGGAGTTCTAAAAGCAATTTTCAATTGATCATCTGGAGAGACTAATATTTGGTTGTACCCTGAGAAACCATCAAGGAGTGATAGTATCTCAGATCCAGACACCTTTTGAAGAATTTGTTCCATGGGAGGAACTGGGTAATTATCCTTTTCAGAAGACTTATTCAGATTTCTAAAATCTACACATAATCTAATATCCCCATTTTTCTTCCTAACTGGAACTAAGTTTGCTACCCATTGAGTATGTCTGATGGGAAAAATAATCTTGGCAGCTAACAATTTATTTAGCTCCTTCTTAATTGTCGGTTCTAGTTGTTAACACCCAAAAAAGGTTCACTACCTCATCTACCCCATTACATGGCTCATTTGTCCATTTTCCTACCATATTTCCATAAAAAACCCATAAAACCATCTGAAAAGCCTCCAAAAGGCTTAAAATGCCTCCAAAAGGCCATAAAACCCTCTTTTCCTCCAAAAAATATCCAAAATTCCTCCAAAAAGGCAAAAGTCTCCAAAAAGGAAGAAAAAATATAAAATAATGAGGAAAAGGAGGAAAAAACCCTAAACAGCTGAAACCCTAACCCTAAACCGGCACTCCACCACTATAAATAAGTGATGGAGACCCCTTATTCAAAATCCACAATCACAAGTATCCTGCCTCTACCAAAATTGCTCGTGAAATCCTAGCTCACCATTGAGCTACTTTCACCATTGAGAGCCCCTTTTGGCCCATTTCCACCATTGGAGAAAGAGAAGAAGCAGCTTGAAGCTCGGAGCCATCGACTCGGATCATCGCAAAGGGCTTCACCAACCTCCACATTGGAGGTAAGATCAATAAAATAATTCTTTACCTTTTACTTATTTATGCTTCATACATGTTTGGGTTTAATTTTTTATTTCAGTTATAGCTTTTAATTCACACAACATTGAACTGCTACTAAGGAATCCATTGTCCTTAGTAGGTACTCATTCGTACAAGCTAGGGATAAAACCCTAGCAACAGTTTTGGCGACTCCGCTGGTTTTTTAATTTATTTTATTTTCCATTTTTGTCTTTTCGGCTGTCATTTTCGGCCGCCGTCAACCGCCGTTTTTTGTTGCACAGTCGCGTTCCGACCACAGCTTTCCAGCCCTAACCCGCGCCCCGACCGCGCCTGTTTCATTCAAACCCGCGGCCCGATCGGATCTGTTTCATTCAAACTCACGGCCCGACCGCGCCTATTTCAGTCAAACTCATGGCCCGACCACGCTTGTTTCATTCAAACCCGCTGCCCGACCATGCCTGTTTCAACCTAACCCGTGCCCCGACCGCGCCTGTTTTATTCAAACCCGCGGCCCGACCGCGCCTGTTTCAACCTAACCCGCGCCCCGACCGCGCCTGTTATATTCAAACCCGTGGCCCGACCGCGCCTGTTTCAACCAAATCCGCGCCCTGACCGTGCCTATTTCATTCAAACCTGCAGCCCGACCGCGTCTGTTTCATTCAAACCCGTGCCGCAACTGCACCTGTTTCATTAAAACCCGCGGTCCGACCGCTGTTTTTTATCTCAGATCCGCGGTCTGATTTCTGCAAATTTTGCTGTATTTGACACCAGCCCTTTGCTGCCATATTTTCTGCATCTACACAGCCATCTATTCTGCCTGCAGCCCTACTTCCCTACAGCCTTTTTGCACCATTATTTCTGTTACCTTTTTACAGCATTATTTATAAAAAAAAAAAAATTCAGCATTGTTTATTCAGATAATTTCGCATGGTAAAATTTTTTCATTCAGTATTATTGATATTTAGGAAGCTTCCTTAGCACTTCTCTTCTGGGTTCATAACCTCACAAGCACACAATCTGTCACCTAATTCAAGTGAGACTTAAAAACTGCTTAACTCAACCAACATTCTAACCCCATTTGGGGAACACAAAAGAATTTTTGTAGTTAGGTAGGATCGAGGGGATAGGCTTCCAATAACACCCCTCGGTTATTTACACTTGATACATAGCTGTTGTCCAGTAGGGAACCAAAATACCCTAGTATTTTTTGACACGGTCACAACCGGTTTATCAGAGGGCCTCTCCCTTAGGAGGGTTGAAGTCGTGAGATTGGTTCCGGAGGTCTGAGTGGAGTACCGAACTCCATTCAGTAACTGAAGGGCTACCTTTCCCAGTTCTCGGGATATCCCTATATAGGGGTATTGCAGTTAAAGGACCAAGTGGCAGATTTACCTTTCTGGACGTGTCATGAACGAGGTATCTTAGTTGCCATTCTTCTAGGATTTGACTACCCGATGTCCCTCCCGGTAGGGGGATACCTTAGCCACTTGGCTTTCCTACTCGTATTGTCTGACTTGGATTTCATCACCTTGCAGAGGATATGTTTAGTTGAGTCATAATACTTTTAGTTAGGTGTTTGCATGCTCCCTTACCTCCTTTTGGTCTAGTGAGTCCACCGTTTTTTATTTTTAGGCAACCTGCTATTTTTTTTGGTATTCTGACCATTTCTATTGACACTCCGCCTATTGTAGCACGTAGTTACAGTGGATGTTTTGAGTTGGTTGTTGGCCTGAGCACCTTATTTTTTGAGCTCTCCTTCTGCACACTCGGTTGCATTAGAGTTTTTGAGCTGATTTGTAGTTACCTCAACCCACAGAGATTTGACTCCATTTGTCACCATTGAGTCCCCGAGACATTCTCGGCGCCTCAGAGGCGAGCCCCCACAGCACGATTCACTTGACACCACCCGTCATCGACACAGGTCATCATCCCTTGATACCACTCATCATAGATCTCGAGCCTTGTCACTTGACTCCACTCGTCAGCAGCATAGAACTTCATCACCAGATACTGACGCCCCTTATTTTACCTCCGATTCTGAGCCAGACTCTGAGAACCCCCTTTACACTGCCCCTACTAGCCCCATGGCTGGCGTGACTCCCACTCCCATCTTGGTAGGGACCGTTGGTGGCACATCCACCACGACACCAGTTACCACACCTACTTTGGGTATGCCCTCCACGGGGGCCCCCTCTACTGCTCCCCTCACAGCACCGATTCCCGCAGCGGGAATACCTATCCCCACTCCATTAGTGATCCATACTACCCATGGTGGTGCAGGACCGTCTTATACCACCTTAGTTCCCTGACTTGGGGGAAACCTCCCTCACATGACCCCTCCACTTGGGGGCATCCAACCCACTACCGTGTCACATCCTTCGTCCAGTTTGCCATTTATGGCTAGCCTCAACCTGCCTGACCTAGCCAAATTAACCAATGACCCTATCCGACATGACCCTGCGTGGCCTCACATGCCCACCAAGCTCCCCTCTGACATCCCTAAGTTCGAGGGCAAGGCAGGTGAAGACCCGCAAAACCATATCATGTCCTTCCATCTATGGTGTTCCTCCAACTCCATAGTAGACGACTCTATTCGCCTCCATTTATTACAGTGCACTTTCACTAGCTCTGCTACCAAGTGGTATATCGAACAACCCCATGGAACCCATGCCACCTTTACTTCCCTTGCCTCGACCTTCCTGCAGTTCTTCTAGTTACCTGTCCGCTATGACGCAGACATTGAAATCCTACTATCATGCAGACAAAACACGGCTACCCACATCACGGACCACATTCACGAATGGCGTCGACGCCGTAGTTTATGCAAGATCAAGTTAGACGACCGGCTCTTCCTAAACTGGTTCCTCAAATCCCTCCTTCCTATCATTGCTAAGGATGTAGCATCCGAACGACCCCAGTCTGAAGAAGAGGCCATCCTTAAGGCCCAGCAATTCGACCTCATTTACTCCTAGTCAGGTTATCTCTATACTATTATACCTGACGCCCCTCGCGACAATTCATCCCAGCACGATGCACCGGGGGCATCCCACGCTGCCGACGGCATCATTGGCCGTGTCTCTTCGCAGCCTCAACCATTTTCCATAGCCCATCCTACCCCTGGCCCGGACCCTTCGCGGGCTACCTCACAGTCTGGAGCAACCAACCCGTATGCTCCCATGACACATCACCACCATTCCCATGGACCCTCATGTCCACCTCAGTGTTTCGGTCATATGACTCCCGATTACGCCCCCCCGGTCGCACCTCAGCCCTACTATCACCAGCAGGCTGCACCAGTTCCTGCGCCGTCACAAGCCCAACCTCATTATTACCCGCCACAGGCAGCCCATGCGGCAAACCTACAACCCGCTCCACAGCACTATCAGCAACCCCCTTAGGTTGCTGCACATGTGCATCCTCCACCTACATATCATCCACCGCAGCCTGCTCCAGCCCCTGCACAACCTCAGAATCCACCTGCTACCCAAGGGCAAGTTTACGCCCAACAAACCCCGCAGCAAAACCAGAACAACCAACGTAACCAGGGCCAACAAAACCGCGGCAGGGGCCGGAATTTGTGAACAAACTATCCTTGTTCTATTTGCGGGGTCTATGGCCACTACACACATTTTTGCCCCCACATGGAGCGCGTTCGGCAACTTTGGGCTGAAGATGCCCGCTGCCAAGGGCATGCGGCTCCTCAAGCACCACCCAACCCCCCACAACCTCAGCAGCCACCTTTGGTGCTGCAAAACCCCTTACCAACCCAAGGCGTAGTGAACACCCAACCATTGGCTCCCCCTCAAGCCAACACACCCATCCAACAACAAATCACTTACGCTGCTCCTGATCAACCCATGCTTGAATCAAGTACCCACCACTTGTTGATGATGTCCTCCGATGAGGTCAACCTCCAGACCCAACGGAACCAATATGGCTCCACCTCTGAAGCCATATGTACCCTGTCCCATAACACAAGAACTCCTACTAATCAACCGCCCTTGTTGCCTCAACCCCCTTTGGTACCTAGTCACATTGGTGCTACACCCATCCATACCATTCCTTTCCTCTTCCCT
>LPNX011088159.1:50887-71838 GCA_001517045.1 Pseudotsuga menziesii
CTGCTTGACGACGACCCCACTATCCAGGTTTTCCATCTAGATTCAACCCCTAAGTCTTGAGACAAATCCTTGTGCACTAACCACTCCTGTGCCTTATGCGGTGTCTACGGGCATTACTCACATCACTGTCCCGATATCCCCGAGTACAGAATAGCTCTCTTTGAAATGAACAATCGAGATCTTGAGACGGCACCACCCACCATTGTGGAAATCCATTCCCCGGTCTCTTCCCCTTCCGGAGAGGTCAATACCACTCTTTTTGAGATGAACAATCTGGATCTTGAGATGGAACCGCCCACCATTGTGGAAATCCACCCCCCGGACTCTTCCTCTTCCGATGAGGTTAATACCATTTATATGATCTCTTCCACCACTACTCCTTCGTCCACCGATTTGACGACACAAACATTCCGTACGGATGAGGAGATTCTCGAGGCTCTCACTGACCCAGATTATCCTTGGGATGACATGCACCATCGTTCCTACTTCCTCCCAGATGAATCTTCCTCTAACACTGCTACCCAATTTGCAGTTGAATCCAAAGACTTCCTTCCCCCCAAGGTCGACTGGGTCAAGGACCCTATTCCTGCTCCTGACGCCTTCGAAGAGGGTAACACGGCCAACATCTCACCTGTCATCCAAATTGATATCACTGCCCCCGGAGGCACCCCTGAACTCATCACTTTAGGAGCCTCTTGCAGTAAGCAAGAAATTGAGGAATACAACAAACTCTTCAGAGGATTCCGCGATGTCTTTGCTTGGTCTTATATCAAAATGCCCGGTCTTGACCCTGCCATTAAAGAGCACCACATTCACACATGGCCTGATGTACCCCCCGTTCATCAGAAACAGCGTCCCATTCATCTCTAGCTACAGTTTTGGAATCAGCACGACGAGACCGTCACGATGGTCACCTCGTAGCATTATTTTTCTACGTCATTTTTTGCCCATTTTTTAGACACCGCTAGTCGCCTCGGTTTGCACGCCACTTCGGCTGCTCTCCGTTTTTAACACTTTTTATATCGCCGGATTCATTTTTCCGAGCTCGTGATGATGCTTGAGATCATTTCTCGCTCTCACTTGGTACAATTTCAACAGTGCGTCCCTACACCTTGCCACATCAATTTGCGCGCCACATCAGCCGTCATCAAATTATTTCCCACTTGTTACATGAGCCATCCACTCCTGTCATACTGCAAATGTTTCGTTATTTTGCCACCATTCATTCACCCCGCAAGGAGGCCCACCAATGTTCCCCCCACCCTCAGTCCTGTTCATCATCAGTATTCCTTGATTGAACACTCCCTCCTTGCCTTACCATTTACTCAGAGTCTTCTTATTTGCTTTCAGACTCCTTAAAATTGAAAGCAACCACGAGCATGTACTATCGTGGGCTCGTAAAATCCACACGACAGTATCATTCCATTACTTCAGAGTCTTCTTATTTGCTTTCAGAATCCTTAAAATTGAAAGCAACCATGAGCATGAACTGTCCTGGGCTCGTAAAATCCACATGACAGTACCATTTGATATCCACACTTCTTCTAGGTCCCTAACCCATGAAGAGGTCCCCCTGCGCCTCTTAGCGCTATGGTCAATCCTCTCGGCAGCACCCCCAATCAGGTCGCCTTTGTTCAGAGTATTCTGCAGTCTCCTACCATTTCACCATAGCTTGAGTCTCCCTCAACCCATTCACCCTCAGATCCCATATAGCTATGATCCCTGTACCACCAATCAGTTTCATGTGCTGCCCGATCATCCCCGCCATCATACTCTGAACAAAGGAAGTTTGAGTCCATCCACTCTACTTGCCCAGTTATTTACCCCAATTTATCAACCCTGCCATCAGTACAATCACATTTGCACCTCGCGCTCCTGTCAAGGAAACATCATTGCCTTGATAGTTGCGGGTCTCCCTCTGTCGACGACAGCCCCTCTATTCCAGAGGATAGACCTAGAGGCCCCTGCGCCTTGGACCCATCACCATCTGTGGTGAGTGCCTACGGACCATTTTGAGAGGAGTCATCATTGCCTCTCCAAATAGTTGTTTCTCACATGCTCGACTTCAGCACCTTAATCGCATCGTTGAGAATCGCGCAGGATGTATATCCTTTCCATTATGTGTCGAAGACCCCGGATCTCCTCCGACTCTAGCACATTGGTGAGTCACTTTGGAAACAACCAGTTATATGTTTCCGTGGATGTCCGGGTTGCATTGAAGATTGTATTCGGAAGCCATCCAGTTCCATGCTTCCTTGAGTACCCAGTTCAGTTCCAGATCAGTGTACCATTGCACGTATGACCATTGTCACTTTAATCCAACAGCTCATTAGTTCCTTTGGAACCACATTCAGTAGCACTGCTGTCATTCCAGTGTATCAGTTGTTCAGCTCAGACATGGTCAGCCCAGTAGTATGTTCCAGATTTGTGTCCCCTCTGGACACTTATGATATACACAGTGGTCTTCTATGTATCCTACAGGTCCCCCTTTTCGGGCCTCATAGTTATTTTTATGTATATTGATACGAGCATGGGTATGCCCGCCTCGTCCAGATGATCAAATGATTCCTCATCCATTATTGAGGTTATGTACTTTTCAGTCCATGCAGTTGGTTCGAGATCGATGTTCCGGGCTTCAGTTGGTTCCTTCTCTTCTCCACACCCCAGGAAAAACAAATATGACTTATGATGTCCATCGGCCATATGATGAGCTCCTGCCCTCGCACATCAGGGGGCAATCTGTTAACACCCAAAAAAGGTTCACTACCTCATCTACCCCATTACATGGCTCATTTGCCCATTTTCCTACCATATTTCCATCAAAAACCCATAAAACCATCTGAAAAGCCTCCAAAAGGCTTAAAATGCCTCCAAAAGGCCATAAAACCCTCTTTTCCTCCAAAAAATATCCATAATTCCTCCAAAAAGGCAAAAGTCTCCAAAAAGGAAGAAAAAATATAAAATAATGAGGAAAAGGAGGAAAAAACCCTAACCCTAAACCGACACTCCACCACTATAAATAAGTGATGGAGACCCCTTATTCAAAATCCACAATCACAAGTATCCTGCCTCTGCCAAAATTGCTCGTGAAATCCTAGCTCACCATTGAGCTACTTTCACCATTGAGAGCCCCTTTTGGCCCATTTCCACCATTGGAGAAAGAGAAGAAGCAGCTTGAAGCTCGGAGCCATCGACTCGGATCATCGCAAAGGGCTTCACCAACCTCCACATTGGAGGTAAGATCAATAAAATAATTCTTTACCTTTTACTTATTTATGCTTCATACATGTTTGGATTTAATTTTTTATTTCAGTTAAAGATTTTAATTCACACAACATTGAACTGCTACTAAGGAATCCATTGTCCTTAGTAGGTACTCATCCGTACAAGCTAGGGCTAAAACCCTAGCAACACTAGTGATGGGTGATATTTCCTTAGCTTTTGTTGAAAAGGTTTTGACTCCTATTTAATTGGAATTATGTGTTGCATGACTTGTGTGTTGAAGGTTTTTAGGTCATCATATGTCCAAGAAAAGACATCCTTGAATTCCTGAAATAATTTTATGAATGTTGTTTTTTCTGCGGGGTTGCAATCTACTCCTAGATTTATAGTTTGGGGATTCAAATCTGTTCCTAAATTTATGGTTTCATACCTCATTTGAGAGCTATTAGTTTTACAATTAGGGACAGATATAAATTTATCCTGCAGATCAAAAAAAAATTCTAATCTTAGTACTGAATTAGGGACTGGTTTTACCTTTTCAAAAGCTTTTTCAACTGAACAAAAATCATTTATTACCGAAAAATCCCGCAGATTTTCATCGTGAGTGACTTCATCTATGGATGAATCTTTAAAGGTATCCTCATTCATAAAAAAAATTCAGTACCTGCACATCATTATCAAATACACGCCAGTTAAAAATATTATCAGGTATAGAAGGTCTAAAAATCAATTCAACTGAAAAGAAATCTGATGTAAGATTTTCTGACGGAAGTAACTTTGATGCTACATTTGCCAACAAATCTGCTTCTTGATTTTGACTTCTAGGAATAGAAATTATATTAAATGCATCAAAATGTGAGATAAGGTTCCATACCTCTCGTTGATAACTCTGTAAATGTTCAGATAGGCAGTGAATGGAGTTACGAACCTGTCTGACGATGATTTTGGAATCACCATATGCAATTAACTCTTTGATGTCCAAATCAATTGCTTTTTTCAAACCTTGTATTAAAGCTTCATATTCCACAGTATTATTTGTACAATTAAATTCCATCCTATAAGCTATACATGTTTTATTTCCCTGAGGGTCCACCAGCAGGCAACCAACTCCTGCCCTCTCTTTGGATTTCGTACCATCAAAATATAAAGTCTAAATGGAACTATTCACAACCACTTTGCTTTCTATAATATTCACAATATTCAGATTATCTACATCATTAATGGCTTCCTTGAATGAAGAGTTAGGAGAAATAGATGTCACATTCCTAATTTCAGATTGCTATTTATTTTTAGAAAAGGCAGAATTTTCAGCTTTAAAATTTCCAAAACCCAATTCATACATGTAATTCCCCATAATACAATCTGAAAATAAAACAGGTTCGCTAGGATCATGCATTTCTGTGACAGTATGTTTAATATATCTTTCTCTATTTATCTTTATCTGATTTGACTTTCCGTTCTTAGGTAACCATAATGTTGACCAGTCCGTGGCAAAGAATCCATTCAATTGTTGAGACCAATCCCTACTTAAAAACAGCGCATATGCATCTGGAATATCTGCAACAACAGTATCTATAATTTGATAAACCGAAGGGTTACAAGCAATCCTAACCAAGACATATTTCATTTCCCCTACAACCTTTACATTTGTCCTGTCTAATTGAGTTATTTGAGAATTTGATGGGACATATTTTCCATTCAACTTCTTACATACTGATAAAGGCATGACATTAGAGGATGCTCTGGAGTCTACCATGCAATTATGAACATTCCTATTGAAAATCTCAAAGGTAAGCAAGAATGGAGGTGTGGTTGATTTAGAATTCTTACCTATAAGTGAGGCTTTGTCAGCCGTTGCTTTTCCTTTTTCAGTTGTTGTTGAATCATTGTTAGAACTGTTTGCAACAACATTTTGTTTTGCATTAGGAATAATTGAACTCATGGTAGGATTTATAACATGACTATTAGGCATTGGGTTGATTTGAAGAAGGTCGTACATACTGATGTTTGCACGTGTCTTCTTTAAATCTTCAATTATATCATATTGTAAATCTAATTTTGGAGCATTTTGAATGGGCTGGGTAATTTTGGTTGTTTGAGTCTGTTTTCCAGATTGAGCTTGTTTATTAGGTTGTGAATTATTGTTGTCATTATTTGTAGTAGAACTTGACAAAGCTCCAGGAGTGTTTGTGAATGCTCTACTACGAGTATTATAGGCATGTTGTCCTGTAGGTGGACTTTTACTATCATATTCTTTCACAAGACTGTCCTAGAAATGACCGTTAACTTGTTGAGGTTCCTCTGATTCTTCATCATTTTCTGATTCCTCTTCTTCTTCATTTTCAGTTATTTCTTGACTAGAAGGAGTTTCAGATAAAAATAAAATAGCTTGAATTGTGTTAAAAATCTCTTCATTTGCTACTATGTCAGGTGGTGTATTTTTATTATTTGTATTTGGGTTTTGTCTAAACTGATTTATGAAATATCCCCTAGAAGTAGAAGCTTCAGAATTGTTTTTCTTTAACCCTACAACTTCATTGGTTAATGTCCGAATAGCATTTTGCAGCTGTTCAATATCAAATGCTTTGTCTTTGTCTGAATTGAGTTTTTCCGTCTTCCTACGGGGAAAAGTGTCAGATTTCCCACTCCTATCTGGTTCATAGGACATAGAATATTTCTCAACTTTAATGGCTTCCTCAAAAGTTTCTACCAATGTTGTTTTCCCAGCTCTCTTAATGAACATCCCAGAATATTTTGGTAAAGCTGACGTATAATTTTCAATAATTATATCCTCGAGTGGTTGAGAAGCAATTGGAATTTTGTTTTTTAATGTTAGAAACCTTTGATTGAAATCTTTGATTCTTTCTTTAGGCTCCATTTTAATCCTAGATAACTCTAAGGCTAAAAGAGCAGGTATTTTATCTTCCCCAAATTTATCTAAAAAGGCTTTATTAAATTCACCCTAGTTTGTGATTGATCCTTGTAATAACGAAAAATACCAAGTAGAAGCTCTTCCTTTGAAAGTTAAAGGAAACAATCGACAAACTACATCTTCATGCTAAACATTCAAGGTTTGAACAACCAACATGAATTTGTCGACATGCACTTCTGCAGGTTCTTTGTCATCTGGATTAAACTTAGGGAGGAGTTTATCTGAGTGTTTAGGCAAAGGATGTTGTACACCAGGGATAGCTACAGTAGTTGTTCTTAGCCAAGGGAGTCGTGGATTAGGTGGATTAGGTGGAGGATTGCCTCCTCCCCCTACAGGTATGTTTCCTTCCATTGGACTTCTTTCAGAACTTGAAGAACTTCCTGAATTGGATGCTCTTGGACTATCAGGTGGTGATTCAGGAGGAGAAGGTGGATGATCAAAACCGTCTTCTGCAGTAAGTCTTCTAGCAGTGTTTGTTTGAGTAGTTTGTCTTTGATGACTTCTAGTTTGATAATGTGGAGTGATATCAACTTCTTGCAAACCTTGAGAAACTATGTTCAATTGCGGATTACGTCGTTGATGCCTAGGTAGACCATAATCTATTGGAGACACACCAAGTTGATTGGCATATGCTCTTGTAAGAATATGTCGTGATTCTTCCAAAGTTTGAGTGCTTTGTTCAGGAGTAAGTGGAGACGTGATATGATCACGTTCAAGGATGCTCCTAAGATTTTCTATAAATGGTGATCTGCTGGTTTCTGGAGGATGTTGGCTGGTTGAAAATTTCTCATTAATTTTTCCTGCCATTAATTACTAACAGGCCCTCCTTCTAGCGCCATTTGTTGGCCTGATTTTCTGACCTAGGAAAACAAGGATATTATGCCCACACAATCAGCTTAAAGCAGCGTCCGGTGTGTTTGGAGTAGCAAAATATCGTAGGTTATGGTCCTGCTACCAGCTGAATTTTTCTCTTAAGGAGAAACTAAAATCCAGCGAAAATCTATCCTAATGTTATTTCTGTCTAATTAAACTCTAAAAATTATTTTCAACTACCTAAGGTATCCTACAATTGCTTTCTTAAGGAAAGTCTTTGATTTTTGAAGAGTTTTCTGAATATAAAGACTATTCAAAATTATTCTAAGAATTACACAAATTTGATTTAACAACTATTAAATGTAATTATACTAGGATAATAATAACTATACTATCTTAACTGTCCTATCTATCCTATCTCAGCTGAGAGCGATTTTAAATATTATATTAATTATTAATTAATGTAAAATGAACAGAAAGATAAAGGGTAGGATCTAAATAGAAATATTTAAGCCATACACACTAAATCATTCTGCTACAAAATAACTTATCAGAAAAACTGAGATAAACAATTACTTCAAATTTTCTGAAGTGTTTAATTAATTAATAACTAATAACCAACATCAGATATTTGAATAAGAGATAATGATCAGTATGAAATCACTGTAAAAATACAAATTATATCTAACAGACATAAATATATATCCTTATATCTTGAATTTACAGTAGAAACACTAGTAAATTCAGTCACAATGACATATTAATTCAAATATAATATTGGGCTGACAAAGTGAAATACTGATTAATAATCACAAGCATAACCAAGTACACTGTATTTATATTCAAATAGAAGATCATATACTGAAATATAAAGAGTATCCAAAACAATACCAGTCACGATATCAACTTGGATATTTCCAGTCACATCCCAGATCCAAAGATAAAACTTCAGCCCAAAACAAAACTAGCATCAAAATAGTATTTCAAGTATTTTTACTTCAGTGACTCCCTCCTCTTTTACAATAAGTTTTTCAGAGTTTTTATAACAAAGGCTAATAACTGCCTTTCCTCATTCTATGCAACTAAAGATAAAAATAAACCATCAAGTCCATTAACTATCGAACATCTAGGACTTAATGCTTTTAATTATCATCTTCTTCAATAGTGCACCTGCCATCTGAATCATCGATTCTGTAACTGCTTTCTTATCTTCAAATGTCAATTTGTCCATGCAACAACTGTTATTTGACATCTAGCATCTAGATCATTCAATTTTGGAATAACTTCATCATTTGCTGGCAAAATATAAATGAGGAGAACATCATCAAAATCGAGGATCCATTTAATTATGACACCTGAAACATTTGCTGGCTTAAAGCGACTGGCCAATTCGTGGCTGGTTCGAAATTCCAGTCTCTAATGAACAACCACGTCTTCCAACCTATCTGTTCCGAAATCTGTTCGGAACAGATTCTGGCCAATTCGTGGCTGGTTCGAAATTCCAATCTCCAAAGAAAAAGCAAACAAAAAGAAAATTATTATGTTTCAGGACATGTCTAATATCCTGAAACTGTGCAGGATAGCGATGACATGCCCACCTATCTCAAACAAACAACAGCATCTTATTAAAAACTATTTATAATAGGAGAAATAAAAGAAACTATAATTTAAATGTGTGCCTGTAAAATCTGCGATTTTACAGGCATGCACAAAAGGCTGTCATTACCTGTAAATCATGTAACCGAAAATGGAAATAATCATTAAGCTTTATTTTGCAAATCAACCACTTCGCCGATCGGGGTCGGAAAAAATATGACCTAAAATATGGGCGGGAAAGCTCCCAATCGGAAGTCGGAAAAACATAGACATCGGTAGATGAGTGCTTTGCACAGCCGCAACAGCGGAAGATAAATGACTACGGTCATGCGACTAAAAGACCAGCCTGCATCTGTGGGTGGTGCGCTTTACGTTTCGGGTGATTAGTTTCTTTGGGAGCCGCAACGACGGAACGTAAAGGACATCACACCCCGCCATCAAGGTCTGAATCGGAAGAGAAAACAACTAAAGTATCGGAAAGGTTGTTCTTTTTGCAGCCACAACGGGGGAAGATAAAACCCAAGGATCAACGAAACAACAAAGAGGAACATAAAGGTCAATACAATAATCGAGGGGTTTTGTAGTTTTCCGTCCGTAACTGCGGAGAAAGTAGTAGCAAAATGTTTCGATGTGAAAGTCAAAAGTTAGCCGATTGAGACAAATGCGTTGGAAAAATTTAGTTGTTTTAATCACCGACGAGTTTATGATCCGCGGAACTCGCAGTGGGATCGCTATCCGCCGTTGTGGATGTTTAGTAGATTGTCCTTCCGATGATCAAGGCATCCGACCGCCGATGAATGACGGAGGGAATTAGACGTTCTAGCCGCTGAAACATCAGAAATTTTGATAAAACTATACATATGAAAATTTCAAATGATACTCATTTATTTGCTTTTCACTAACTATATATATACAATTTCACAAAATAATGATAAGATATTAAGTTACAAATGGGATATGAACCTTTAGTTTTAATAAGAGTTTTACTTTAACAATTCATCTTTAGTTCTAGGATTTTCAGAACTTGAAATATCTTATCAATAACCAGCTTCAAACAAATCCAAAATGTGTTTTCGTTGAACCCCAATTAGCATACTATCTCTTTAAATTTCTTAAATCATATATATAATCAAATAGATTAATTAATGATGAATTGATTATATAAAAATTTATGGAACTGACAGCTGCTAATTATCAAAAAATGGTTTCATCAGCTTCTAATATGTCACTGGTTTTTCTATAATTGAGAGTACTTTCAGAATTGAAGATTCTGAAGGCACTCTTTATAATTTTTAATAAGTAAATAATAAAAGAGAGATGATCTCCCTTCATCTTAATGAAAAATGAAGGGGTTGTTGCTGACTGCCAACAGGTAGCCATATTCAATTTTACTTGAAGACCATCCATATGGTGGGAGAACTTAGACAAGTAAAGAAAATTAATGAAAGGAAGATTGTGTGGAAACAATTCCAGAATTATTTCAAGCAGAAGTACTTCTCTAACAGGTACTATGATGATAAGATCAAAGAATTCCATGAGCTAAGATTGGGATAGCAGCCCATGGAAGAGTATGCAAACAAGTTCTTGGAGCTGTTGAGGTATGTCAGGTACATCAAAGATGAAAAAGTGAAGACCCAACATTTCTTGAGTGGATTGCCTCAGTATTACAAAGACAAAATTGAGTTTTATGAACCTAGAACTCTAGAAGAAGCGATAAGGAAAGCTAAGTATTACTATGAGAAAAGAAAAGGAAAACTTGATTATCATAAGACATGGAAGGACAAGAAGAATGAGAATTCTGACCAAAGGAAGAAAAGTTTCAAACCTTCTAACTTCAGGATTCAGCAGAAGTAGCCATCCCAAGCTGCGAGTAAGCCAGCTGGAGTGGTGGGAGAAAAGCTAAGAGATCCACAGCAAAATAGAGAACCACTCAAATGTTGGAAATGTGGAGGACCCCACATGGGCAGGAATTGTCCACTTGAGAATGAGAATGCAAGCCAACTTACAACATTCAAGAGGTAGAAACAGTGGGTCAAGTAGAAAGGGTCGTCCCTAGGATTTATGTAGCACTGGAGGACCTCCCAGGAAGATCACCAGACAACTGTGGTTGAATTTGCAGGTAAGATTGTTGAGCAATCTATTTCTATTTTGATTGACCTTGGTTCTACTCACAGTTACATTACTCCTAGAGTAGTGGAGCTTTGTGCTTTTAAGAAAGTAAAGCATAGCAAATCTTGTTTAGTTCAGCTAGCCACTAGAACTAAGAGAAAGGTTAGTGAAGTGGTAGAGAAATGTCCATTGGTTATGAATGGATTGGTCACTTGTGTAGATTTGAATGTTCTACCACTTTGTTCCTATGATGTTCTCATTATAATGGATTGGTTAGAAGCTCACAGGGTAAATCTTGACTGTTATAATAAGACTTTTGAATGCATGGATGAAGAAGGAAAACCAAGAGTTGTAAGAGGCATTCCAAAGGTGATTTACGCAAGGAATATTTCAGCAATGTAGTTGAAGAAGTTATGTAGGAAAGGTTGCTAGTTGTACGCAACTCATATTTTGGAGGCAACAAAGAATGAAACTCCTAGGTTGGAGGAATTTCATGCGTTGGGAAAATTCAGGGATGTGTTTCCTGATGAGATTCTGGGGATTCCTCCAAAGAGAGACATTGATTTCAAAATTGAACTTGTGCCAGGAGCAACACCAGTGTCTAAGAAACCCTATAGAATGAGTACACCATAAACTCTAGATTTAAATATGCAACTACAAGAATTGTTGGAGAAGAAGTATATCAGGTCGAGTGTGTATCCTTGGGGAGAACCAGTTATGTTTGTGAAGAAGAAAGATGGTACACTCAAGTTGTGTATTGATTACAAATAGCTGAACAAAGTCACTCTGAAGAACAAATATCCTTTGCCTAGGATTGATTACCTCTTTGATCAAATGAGAGGAGCAAAGGTATTTTCTAAGATTGACTTGAGGTTTGGTTACCATCACATAAGAATCAAAGATGAAGACATTCATAAGACAATCTTTAGAACATGGTATGGACATTATGAGTTTGTAATGGTACCATTTGGTCTCACAAATTCACCAACTACATTTATGTGCCTTATGAATAGTGTCTTCAGCAGGTATTTGGACAAGTTTGTTCTTGTTTTCCTTGATGACATCCTTATTTTTTCTAAGAATGAGAAAGAGCATGAAGAGCATATGAGATTGACATTGCAGTTGCTCAGGGATTAGATGTATGCAAAGTTGAGCAAGTGTGACTTTTATAGAGATAGGATTCATTATTTGGGTCACATTATCTCAAATGAGGGTATATCTATAGACCCTGAGAAGATTGAGGCCATTTTGAATTGGCCTACTCCGAGAAATGTAACAGATGTAAGATATTTTATGGGGCTTGTAGGATACTACAGGAGATTCGCTGAGGGATTCTCCAAGGTTGCACATCCTTTCACTTCTTTACAAAAGAAGGGAATAAAGTTTGAATGGACACTGAGGTGTAAAGAAAGCTTCCAGTAGTTGAAGAATATTCTCACAAGTGCACCAGTCTTGAAGATTTCCGACCCAGAAAAATATTTTTTGGCGTGTACTGATACATGCGGTCAAGGGCTTGGATGAGTCCTTATGAAAGACAACCACGTGATATGTTATGAGTCAAGAAAGTTGAAGGAACATGAGATGAACTATGCCACTCATGATCTATAACTTGCAGCCATAGTAGATGATCTCAAGATGTGGAGGAATTACTTGATGGGAATAATATTTGAGCTAAGGACAGACCATTGTGGTCTGAAGTATTTATTCAATCAGCCTACTCTAAATGCTAGGAAATCTAGATGGCTAGATTTTTTATGTGAGTTTGATTTTGAGATCAAGAACATAAAAGGAAAATAGAATAAGGTAGCTTATGCACTCAACAAGAAAGTGCAGGAAATGCGTGTGGCATCTCTTAGTATTTTCCAGTTAGCTTTGAGACAACAGATTGTTAGTCATACTACTGGAGATGAGTTGTATGAGCAGGTAAAAGACAAGTTGTAGTAGCAAAGCCTTGAAAAGAAGTATGAGGGATATAAATTGGAATAAGATAAACTTCTTACTTATAAGAACAGAATTTATATTCCAAATGTAGCATATATGAGGAGAGTTGTTATGGATGAGATCCATTAAGATCCATATTCTGGTCACCCAGGATATCAAAAGACAATTGCTACAGCTATAAAGCAGTACTTTGGCCAGGAGTGAAAAAGGACATGGCTGAATATATTTCAAGGTGCATGAAATGTCAGCAGGTGAAGGTTGAGCATCAACACCCAACAAGTTTGTTGTAGCCTTTTTTAGTTCCAGAATGGAAATGGGAAGTTATTTCCATGGATTTTATCACAGGATTTCCAATGACTTGGAGACAACATGATTCCATCATGGTTGTGGTGGACAAGTTGAAAAAGGAAGCACATTTTATACTGGTTAAGTCTATGCATAAGATTGATGACATTGCAAAAATATTCATGAAGGATATTTTCAAATTGCATGGATTGCCTAAGGAAATAGTCTCTAACAGAGATGTCAAGTTCACTTCCAATTTTTGGAAGGGGTTGTTTGCATATTTGGGTACAAAGCTGAACTTCGGCACTTCCTACCATCCTTAGACTAATGGGTAGATAGAGAAAGTTAATCAATTGCTTGAATACATGCTTCACATGTATGTGATGGACAAACCAACCAAGTGGGAAGATTACTTACACTTGGTAGAATTTGCATATAACAATGGACATCAAGCATCCTTGGGGATGAGTCCATATGAATCTTTGTATGGCAGGAGGTGTAGGACATCAGTGAATTGGGATAATCCAATGAACAAGATTGTGCTTGGGCCAGAATTGCTCAAGGAAATGGAGCAAGAGGTTGTAAAGATCAGGCAAAATCTGAAAGCAGCCCAGGATAGATAGAAAAGCTATGCAGATAAGCATAGGGTGAACAGAGAGTTCAGTGTTGGGGATCATGTTTACCTTAGAGTGAGGGAAATGAAGAGTTCCTTGAATCTTGGAAGTTGTGCCAAGTTGTCACCTAGATACTATGGGCCATTTGAAGTGCTTGAAAGAATAGGGCTAGTTGCATATAGACTTGCATTTCCTGCTAGCACTAAATCTCATTATGTTTTTCATATTTCTTTGCTTAAGAAATATGTACATGATCCTAACCATGTGATAAATTGGGATGTGATTCAGGTGGAACCCGAGGGAGAGTTCCAAATAGAGCTAATGCACATCCTTGATAGGAAGGTCACCATGCTCTGGAACCGAACCATAGGGTAGGTAAAGGTGCAATGGGAGCACTACGGTCTTGAAGAGGATACATGGGAGATGGAGGATGCCATGCGATTGGCACATCCTTTTTTGTTCAACTCTACAGAGAACTAAGGGCGATACCAATGTAGCATTTTTGTTCAATTTTGTAAAGCACTGAGGATAGTGCTGTTGAACGGGGAGGGGAATGTAACACCCCGGTTTTGACCCCATTTGCATTAAAAATGTATATGATGTATATATTGTAATTAATCATGGTGTGGAGCTATAGGAAAAATCCCCACCATCGATTTAGTGTTTTATGTTTCAGTGATTAAAATCATTGCCGATGGTATTTCATGCTAGCCAACACATTATAATTTTGGACATCATGTAAATATGCAATTTAATTAAAAACCCACAACCAGCTATGCCAATGCAACAAATAATGAGATGGGGGCATGATTTCCTAAGGATAAGGTGGGGGGGAATATTTAACCTCTGATCCAATGGGAAGAATACAAGTGTCAATAGGAGAACCCATCAACTACCAACCACTCTTCTTGTCTTATTCACGAACCAATTAAATTCTCCAGGAGTTAGTTAGGCAGTTATTTCCTTGGGGCTTGGGAGGTGTGGGAAGCCATCAGTTCTAGAAGGGCTGTCATCCTTGACCACATGCTTTCCCAAGGGGAGGGTTTCCATCCATTACCCTCACGTGGAGGAGATAAACCGAATTCCACTCATGCACAGACATTTTCACCCATGCACGCAAGCAGCTGATTTTCCTCATGTAGGAATTCCATTTTGGGGGAGCAATTTGTTCTTCCCATTCATGTTTTTTGCAGATTTTTGGAGTTTTCCCATGTCTGGGAAGTCAATTGGGAAAGGTTCAGTGGTTGGGATTCTTCCTTGACATTTTTTGTTGTTTCTCATTACCCGGCTAAGGCAAACCATTTTTGTGTTGCACAATGAGTGGGAGAAGAGACCCACGATTTCTTGGGTGTTTTTGAGTCTATTTTAGCCATGTCAGGGACAAAACATCATTGGAAATCGAATTTTTGTTAGGGGTTTGTTTTCACCCATCTTGGAAATTCGTTTTGTTGCCAAAATTGTTTTCCTCAACCCATAATTTGTGTATCTTGTTGTGTATACATCTGTGCTTTGGTCTGAACTGAATTGGGAGTGGAAATGGGGTCTGAAGAGCTTGATAAAACTAGTGTGTGAAGGAAGCTCATAGATAGATATAGGGGGCTGGTTTTCTTCTTTACATGCCCTGAATAGCACTGGAGAGGAAGGAATTTCCTGAGAAGGGGATGCTTCCTTGTGTTGGGTGTGTGGATGTTCTAGAAGCTAGGCTAGATCTGGTGCAGGTGTCTATAGCTTTGTGGATGAGCTCATTGTCTTAGTAGTCAGCCTTTCTAGCTCCTTTGTAGCCTTATAAACCAATTGTGTTGGCTTGGCTGAGTTTTGTTGTGTCCTTGGCTATGTGTGAGCCTTCTAGTGTTCTGTATTCCTTGTGGGAATCATGCCTAGCTCAGGGGTGGCAGTTTTGCTAAGAGATTGATGAGCATGATGGCCTATGGTTTGGTGGAACGTTGCAACGACATAGATGGTTGTAGGACAAGCTTCTTCATAAGATAAGTATCTTTGTGTTAGTCTCTGCATTTGTATGTGTTATGAATTAAATGAATAGGTTAAATGCTTGAATGGAATGTATTTTGATTATGATGTATGTTAATGGTTTATGCATGGTGTATGTTTTTACTTCAATGCATTTTATATTACATTCATGAGGCTAGAAATGCTGGATTAGATAGCAGTATAGCCGTGTCCTCTCTTCGGTAAAGCGGTGGGGACATGACATAGTTGTTATAATGTCCATGTGTATTAGTGTTTTTAGTCGGGTCCCATGTAGGGATGTTTCAAGTATATACTTTTGCATTTCACATATTAAATGATGAATATATCTCTTTCAATACTTGAAATATTCTATATGGATTTGTTTATATTATGACCATCTAAAAATGTAGAGAAATCATGTGTCAACATAAAAGTATAACAATTCAAGTAAATCCAATATCAACAAGTTCTACAAGTAACGTTTCAATTATAAGTTTTTACTTACCTCATGTGATTGCCAAGGTCATATAACTTGCTTTATGTTATTCTCATCATTATTTGGGAGAGCAAGAGGTAAAACATAGTGTAGCACTGAAACAATCATTATCATTTAATTTTGATTAGAAACAAACATCTATTTCTAATCAATAATTTATATATCATAAGATGATAAATATTTAAAAAGAAAATCAAACCTTAATAAAGATATGCCCATCATGAGTTTTTTCCCCACCAAAATCATTTTTCATTAATGTATTATATGTTCGAAGAAAAACCAATGGGAAATTTAATATTCCATATAGCATTTTTTACACACCATTCTCTTGCTCTATTAATAACCATGGAATATTTTTCAGTCATCCATCACTATAAGAATGAGTTAAATGTTGCATTACATTAGCTTCCTCAATGTCACTAATAAATTTAACAGTTTTTTCCTTGCTATTGCTCCCATCTATGATTATCCATAATCATTTTGTGGCATTCTTTCCAATATGAATTGTGTCAAACAAATGAGCTACTTGTAGCTGCTCATAGAAGGGAAACCAACTAAATTGGACAGAGTATCATTTCAAAACCTCATGGAATCCCACCCTCACAACCTTTGAGAAACATAAATGAAATAGATTTTTTTATCAAAGTAAATATAAAAAATAATACAATTAACAATTATGGATGTAATTGGAACAAAGTTCTTACCATGATTCTTCTCAAACTCCTTTTTCGATAGTTGAGGTGTCATTCTTCATGGATTTTCGTCACCTTCTTCTTTCCCATTAAAGATATTTTTTTCAATTGTTCAACACCTATGGTTCTTAGGGAGGAAACACATGAACTCATTAATATACATTTCCTTTCATAATTTTTTTGAATGTTTGGATATTGTTATGGGACTACATAGTGGACATGCATATTTACCCTTTGTTTGAATCCTTGCAATACATAGAATAATGTTAATGGAATGCCAAAATTTTCAAAAAAAAACTTCAATAATAAAGGATATATAGAGTTATAATGCAAATTTACATACCACAAAAATGTGTTAGCCCCATCGCATCATGAAATGTCCATGTAAGTATTCCATGGAATCCAAATTTATTTTAAGCTAATGATTTGGAGATGTCATGCAAGTCGATTCCAACACATAACTTTAAATTCTCATTAATAAGAGGTTCAAGATATACATTACATATCTCTAACTTTGGTGCTTACCTAGTTATTTAAAAATAGAAATAATTAAGGCCTTGCACATGCAAAAAATGTAAAATCACTATGTTGTTAACGTTCCTAAAAATAAATAACTTCCAATTAATGTCAAATTTTAGTTCTCCCTCTTTATTAACATCCAAGTATGAAGGTTATTATTTATAACAAAAATTGGTCCGAGTAAATAGGTATGAGCACCCGGAATGGATTGATATCATCAAATCTCATTGAAATTATAACATTAAAAGGTTCTTTAAAAATGGACCATGCTTCCCCAATGACTCTAAATGCATAACCATCTCTAGGCATTTGCATAACACCATCTTACTTTCTCTTTCATGTGTGATAATTCATAAATTATGTTTTTTTTCACTTAAACAATTATTGTAAATGTGGAATTGTGGGGATATGATAAAGAACTTTGTCATGTACCTTATTTGTTACCTAATTAGTTAAATATATAATAATTCCACATTCATAGAATTCAAATTTCATTGCATGTTTTCCATAATAGATAATATGATCATTAGTACATGCATCGATTGTATTATACTCTAATCATATGTCTTTCATAATGACACACAATTCTTGGTATGCGCAAGGTAAAGTATTTGGTGATGGTAGGAGAATATCACATAACAATATACCACATATATATATATATAGCCCCCCCTCCCATGAGAATTGAAACCACAAAGCTCTGCTCCTATAGATATATACCCCCCTTGGAATTGAAGCCGCATAACTATGCTCCTATATATATATAGAACCCCCCCCCCCCTCTCCTAAGAATTGAAACCGTAGAGCTCTGCTCCCTATTTTATATAAAAATTCCACATTCATAGCATTCAAATGTTGTTGCATGTTGTCCTTAATAGATATATTATCATTAGTACATGCATCGATTGTATTATACTCCAATCATATATATTTAATAATGGCACACAAATCTTGGTATGTGCAAGGTAAAGTATTTGATGATGGTAGGAGAATATCACATAACAATATACCATATATATATATATCCCCCCCCCTCCCCCGAGAATTGAAACCGGAAAGCTATGTTCCTATAGAAATACCCCCCCCCCCTAGAATTAAAACTGCAAAGCTCTGCTCCTATATATATACCCCCCACCCTCGAGAATTGAAATCACACAGTTTTGATCCCTATTTTATATAATAATTCCACATTCATAGCATTCAAATGTTGTTGCATGTTGTCAATAATATATTTTAATATCCCTATTTTGACCCCAATTGCATTAAATTTGTAAATGATGTAAATATTTCTATTAAATCATGGTGAGGAGCTTAAGGCCAATGCCCCGCTATTGATTGATCGTTTTATGTATCACAATTGAAATCGATGCATATGGTTCTCGTGCTAGCGAGACACATTATAAATTGAGACATAATGTAAAAATGCAATTTAATAAAAATACCCACAACTAACTATGCAATGCAACAAAGAGAAGGGGGCATGATCTCACAAGGAATAGGGAGGGAATTTATTCAAACCCTTGAGCCAATAGTGTAAAGACAAATTTCAATGAGAGGGCCCATAAAATCTCAACTACCCATTTTGTCTTATGCGCCCAATCATTTAATTCTTCCAGAAGTTGGCTGAGGTAGTTAATGCATTGGGAATGGAGGAGTATGGCAGTCAATTTCGTATTGGGGAAGGCCATCATTTTTTTGCTTATGGGGCAAGAAAAGACCCAGAAAATGGTGCCCAAACTATTCCTTACCCATGCATTTCTCTTCCTCACATAGTTGGAGATATTTGGGCGTTTTTCCCTCATGTTTTCTACAGTTTTCTTCATTTTCTCCATGGTTGGGAACTCATTTTTGGTATTTCTCAGTGGATGGGAAGAGAGATCCACAATTTGGGGGTTTATAGAGGTCGTTCTTTCCCCTGCAATGCCCAAGAACATTTTCTAAAATCAAAATTCTCTCCCAAGATTGATTTTCCCCATCTAACATTTCGATTTTGGTTGCCAAAACATTTTTCCTTCATGCCCAACACTTGTGTTTGTTTTTATGTGCATCTGTGTTTTGTTATGAACTAAATTAGGAGTGGAAGAGGCCCAGAATTGGCTTGATGAACCTAGTGAAGAGAGGAACCTCACAAAAAGATAAAAAGGGGTTGGATAATCTTCTATGCACACCTGAGAGAACACTGGAAGGGAAGGTATGGCCCAAGGGATTGTGTAGCAGTGAAGGGAATACTTTCTTGTGTTGGGTGTGTAGGTATTATGGAGTCCAATCTAGATAGATCTTGTGCAGGTGTCCATGGCTCTGTGGTTGAGCTCACTAGCTTAGCAATTCTTCCTTTCCACTACCTTAACAGCCTGATAAACCCAACTATAGATTGGCTTGGATGAACCTTGGTGTGTTTTTGGCTATGTGTGAGTCTATTGTTCCCTTTTTCCTTGTGGAAATCATGCCCATCTTAGGGGTGGCAGTTGTGCTGAGAGATTGATGAGCACAACTGGCAAGCTTATGGTTGGGAGGAACATTGCAGCGACATAGCTAGTTGCTCGGGGCAGCTCAATTCCAAGATAAGTGGTCTCTTGTATTTAATTTCTGCAATGTATTTGATTTAAAAATTATTATGAATGAACATATTGAATGCTTGAAATGTATTTTCTTCCGTCGTATTTTCATGTATCATGCATCTGTACATGTCTTTTATTTCAATGCATTTTGTATTATGATTCATGGGGCTAGATGCCCGGTTAAGATGGCAACAACAGTATTCATGTCCTCTCCTCGGCGAGAGAGAGGAGGGGACGTGACATAGATACTATTATCATTAGTGCATGCATCGATTGTATTATATTCCAATCATATCTTTCATATATTCCAATCATATATTTGACGATGGTAGGAGAATATCACATAACAATCTACCATATATATATAGGGATAAGATCTATATATATGTATGTATATCTCAAGATATACATTACATATCTCTAACTTTGGTGCTTACCTATTTATTTAAAAATATAAATAATTAAGGCCTTGCACATTCAAAAAAATGTAACAAATATTAAAAAAAATGAATCACTATGTTGTTAACCTTCCTCAAAATAATTACCTTGGAACAATTAATGTCAAAATTGAGTTCTCCCTCTTTATTAACATCCAGGGATGAAGGTTATTATTTATAACAAAAATTGGTCCAAGTAAATAGGTATGAGTACTCGGAATCGATTGATATCATCAACTATTATTGAAATTCTAACATTACAAGGTTCTTTAAAAATGGACCATACTTCCTCAATGTCTCTAAATGCATAACCATCTCTAGGCATTTGCATAATACCATCTTCTTTTCTCTTCCATGTGTGATAATTCATAAATTGTGTTTTTTTTTGCACTAAAACAATTATTGGAAATGTGAAATTATGGGGATATGATGAACAACTTTATCGAGTAATTTATTTGTTACCTAATTAGTTAAATATATAATAATTCCACATTCATAGAATTCAAATGTCATTGCATGGTGTCCATAATAGATAATATGATCATTAGTACATGCATCGATTGTATTATACTCATATCATATATCTTTCATAATGGCACACAATTCTTATTATGCGCAAGGTAAAATATTTGACGATGGTAGGAGAATATCACATAACAATCTACCACACACACACATATCCCCCTCCCACGAGAATTGAAACTACAAAGCTCTGCTCCTATATTTATATAGCAACACTCCCCCCCCCCCCCCCCCCCCCCCCCCCCCC
>LPNX011088159.1:71939-107699 GCA_001517045.1 Pseudotsuga menziesii
TAGATCTATTATCATTAGTACATGCATCGATTGTATTATACTCCAATCATATATCTTTCATAATGGCACACAATTCTTGGTATGTGCAAGGTAAAGTATTTGACGATGGTAGGAGAATATCACATAACAATCTACCATATATATATATATATATATATATATATATATCACATAACAATATACCATATATATATATATCACATAACAATCTACCATATATATATATATATATATATATATATATCACATAACAATATACCATATATATATAGCCCCCCCCTCTCCCCCGAGAATTGAAACTAGAAATATTTGCTCCTATATATACCCCCCTACCCCACAGAATTGAAATCGTAGAGCTCTACTCCCTATTGTATATAATAATTCCACATTCATAGCATTCAAATGTTGTTGCAAGTTGTCCATAATAGATACTATTATCATTAGTACATGCACCAATTGTATTATATTCCAATCATATATTTGACAATGGTAGGAGAATATCACATATCAATCTACCATATATATATATATAGGGAGAAGATCTCTCTCTATATATAGGGAGGGGCTATATATATATAGCCCCCTCACCCTGAGAATTGAAACCACAAATCTTTACTCCCTAATATATATATATATATATATATATATATATATATATGGAGTAAAGCTCTACAGTTCCAATTCTTGGGGCGGGGCCGGGGCGGGGAGGGAGGGCTTAGTTTCTAAGTTTCGAAGGTTTCAGGGTCTATATTCTCAACTCTTTTTTCTAGTTGAGATGATATTATGGTCAAGGGATTGCCAAAGTTTCATTTGTTGTTATCAATTTTCTTTTCAAAGGGGAATTGTGGAGGAAGATATAATAGATTATGAAGATGACATTGACGCTGAACCACTTCAAATATTTTGCTCTAAGGAGGAATTTCGTACGTGATCTTGGTTTTCCAAAAAAAGAACTGATGTGGAGATTTAGATAGACCCTTCGGACAACATCCCCTTGACGTGTTCTTTTATTTCCCCATAGGTTGCACCCTCACTTTCTTCTCTTTCAAACTCTCCCCCTTAGGAACCTTCTCAAGGTTTCTTCACGAGTAAGTCCGTGGAAATTTTTTGTAAGGGAATAAGAACAAGGAAGGGAAGAGTCTCCCTTATTGTTGGTAAATACATTCTCTTGGATGACATTCCTGATTTCCTATCCACAACGTTGATTGGGCGTTTTTGTGGAAAAATGGTTGAGTCGAAATCTCTCAAAAATTGGTTATACATTAATTAGTTGTCGGTATTAGGATAAAACTAGTCTTCCACATTCTTTCTATAGGATCAATTTGTTTTTTACTAATGGATCAAGTTGATGGAAATAAGATGCTTTCTATATCTTGGAACTAGGGATCATCCGGGCTTGTTTTGAAAAATTGGCATGTAAATTTTGACCCTTTAAAGGAATCCCACAATATCTAGAAGGTTTGGGTCATTCTTCCAAGGCTCCCTAAAGTTTTCCGGAAGAAAATCATTCTCGAAGTGATTGGAAATAAAGTTGGAGTTTTTTCATAGCTCAAGGAAAACTAGGGTTAGAGAATAAAGAAGGTGTGCTCGGATTCAGGTAAAATTGGACCTTTAAAAAGGTTTGTTGGAAGAGTTAAAACTGATTCTGGATGGATGAACCTAGATTAAAAGGTTATATTATTGGAATATTCCCTTCTAGTGCTTCTTGTGCCACCAAGTTGGTGATTTGTAGGAAAATTGTAGATAGAACAACCTCCCTCGTTATCGACCCAAAAAAATAGGGTTGAAAAAAGTTCAATATTCTCCTACGACGGTGAACGTATACATCTTAGGCCCAAACATTAAAGTCTTGATTCAATCTCTCCTCTTAAAGAATATTATCCGAAGGAAGGCCTCGCTCTTGTGAAAGAAAGCATCATTTATTTGCCCCCGGTTAAGAAAGAAGAAAGATATGATGCCTTCCCCTTCGCTCTTGTCTTATATCTTATGGGAATTTAATTTTTAACGAAGGATGTTGCTTGGAATCAAAGAATCTCGAAGTTCCTTTCTCCTCAGTGAAATAATTTTCCCTTCCATCCTCCTCTCTATCTAAGTCCTCTGAGATTTGACCAATTGTGGGTTGTCTTAGGACCCCTGATGCTACTGTTGTGTCACTGGCAACCAAGGATAGCATGGGTGCATTAAAAAAAGGTGATGAGGCTGGTTCAAAGACTCCTCTTACTTAATGAACCATTAAGAGTCTTTAAATGAGTAATGAGTATCTCTATATTTCAAAAAGATGGAGTCATTCATCTCTTTGTGACCCGGTAGGAAATAATTGTCCAGGCTCTCTCTCTCTTTCTGGGAATTTGATTTTGAACAATGGTTGTCTTTCAAAAGCGAACCAGCGAACAATGGAAGTTTAAGTTTTTTTTTGTGTTTGACAAATTATTGGAAGGCCATCTATTGATTCATTCTTGGGTAGAAACTGGAGGCTTATCGAACCATCTTCCGGTCCGATAATACTAGAGTTGGTGAAAGAAGATATTAAACCTCCAACCCCTTTCAAGTTTAACTCGGAATGAGTTAAACAAAAGGATTATTGTTCGTTAATAAAAAAGGAATGGATTCCACGATAGTCTTGTTCTTCCTCTTCAATTATGTAGCATTCAATAGAGAATTTAAATATACCTAAAATGGTTTCAAAATCCTGGGCTTAGAGCAAACACAACTAAAAGAAGTCGAAAAATATATTAAAATCTCATATATCTCTGGCGTTTTCTCCACTCCCAGTCTGATATGTTTTCGTCTTAATCCATAAGTAAGATAAGAAAAGGATGTATTGGACCCGAGCTTTGAAGAATCCACTGCTAAGCTTGGTTATGGTTATGGTTACGGTTACGGTTACGATGTTTTAGTAAAAAGTAAGTTTGGTGGTGAAAATCCATCTGGAAATCACTTGGCCTTCAAAAAGACAAGTTTATTTTGTGATTAGTTATGAGTAACAAGCTCTTAACAACGTGAAAAGGGGCGTTGGGTTGGGTTGGGTTGGGTTGGGTTGTTGGTCCAAACCATTGTTCTCTCTACAAATACAAATCCAGGGAAGAAATAGTCACTAATAATATATTGTCCTCTCCTCTTGGAAGATCGTGGATCAATAACTCAATCCCAAAGCGTGCATGCGTGCGTGCGTCGTGGATGATCCAAAAGTGAAGAAGAGTTATGGGGATTTTCCATGCTTATTCATATATGGGATTTGCTGGGCTCGGCGCGGCTCGGCTCGGCTCGTAACACTGCAATTTTTCAGAACAAATGGATCCCATCTGAAGGAATATATAAGTTTGATCCCAAACCATCTAAATTTGGAATTTGGAATTCCAGTAATGCCCCATCTCGATATGGATATTCCATGGGGTTTTTTTTATGCCTCACAAGTTCATCCCCCATCCCCCTTTCTGCGGAGTCGGGACGATCCAGTTTCTCAATACTCAACATCTGTAATGCCCCAGCCCCAGCCCCAGCCCCAGGTAGTGGCACAAACACAAAACAAAATCCATCCGAGCTAGCAGCGCTTTGGTCCTTGCTTCATTTCGCAAAAATGAAAATGTACCAAAAATTCAAGTAATGGGATATTTAAAGGTTAGTATAAACTGGGGGGCTAGTAATTATAACAAATAGATTCTATTCCGAGCTTATCTTAATTATTCAACGAGCAAAAAGCAGAGTTAACAGACAGTTGATTTGATTTTGCTCCTTGTCAACAGAGAAAATCTACAATCAAGATAAGAATAAGAATGATAAAAATAACCCAATCCTTCACAACGAAGAAGTTCAAATTTCAATTCAATATTTCCTACGAATTTTCATAGTCCATGTTCTTCAAGATCTTAATCATAAAGCAGACAAACTATTTAAAGAAGCTCTAGAAATGATCATGGACACTTTCTGCTTCAATAAATATTTGGACGGGCAGGAGGTCAACTCGACGTCATTTCATTTTAGACTCGATGCAATCTCTTGTTTAAGGAATTAGTTTATGAACTAATTTTATGTGTAAAGATATGATAGCATGGTTAAAGTCATCGGACTAAACTGAAACTGTCCCTTTTTAGGAGCAGTTTTACCAAAGAGAGAAGTCTCAGTATGTTATGTTTTGAAGTCTGATCAGTTCTTAGTTTTTCTTTGATGGAGCATTTTTTTGAATAGAAGATTTTTTTTCAAGAATATATATATAAATAAAGGGTATATATGTTACAACCACAAAAACAAAATTAAAATTTATATTTATATACAGACAAAGTATTTTGTATTTTAGGATTTATGTCATACATGTGTTTAAAATATGACTCAAAATTTTTAAATTGGCCAACAAAAAAAGAGTAGAGAAAAGGCTTGTGTTCGAGTCTTTGCATAAGGGTTTTTGTGCTTTATTAATAAGAGTTAGATCATCCCACAGAGTTAAAGCAATTGGTAATGATTAATTGAGATGAGAAATAGTAAATAGAAGGTCACAAGTTCAAATCCCCTATGGGTACTTACTTACAAAAATAAAATAAAAGTTACATCATAAATATCTTCACAAATCTCATCCATAGGTACACTCTCATCAATGGAAGCAAAGGTGTATTGAAAAACAAAAAGGCAATGTTTCATATTTGTTGACATGTTAATTCTTCTTCTCTCTATGGATTTGCATTTTGTTTAAAGGAAATAACATTTTTCATCACCAATATAAAAAAATTTAGGATGATTATGGTTAATTATCATTAAAAATTTCAAAAATTATGTGGGATTGTGTCAATGAAGAAAATTGTATATACATAAAATTAAATGAGGGTAATTGACCTCCCTTAAAAAAACATCATTAACATTGCTTAAGAAACATGAGCTAAATCATGTCAACGACATTTGTCAAAAGAAAAAATTACAAATCATTGGTTTCACATTATTTTACTAAAATTCAAGATTAAAAATGGTCTTTCACAATATATCTCCATTTAAAAGTTGAATTTCAACCCAAATGGAGTAGTGAATTAAAAAAAAAAACCATATAAACATCCATAACTAAACTAATCAAAACACCTTTTATAAAAAGCTTACGTAGAATTAGCAACATACTTTAAAATATAACTCATGACCAAAAAAAGCATCGATGTTGCCTATTTTTAGAAAATAATTAAAATGGAAATTCTATAAACTTACACTATTTTCCATGTTCGGGTTCCTCCGTCCCACGAATCCCTCCATCTAATTGTCTCTTTCGAATAATCCTTTTAGAAGGCCCTTTGTGCACATGACGATGGCATAGCGTTGTCCTTTCCATGTACAAATAGAATGGAAATCAATGTCAAAATATATCCTAAGACCACCCCAATGTCAAGTAAGAGTTAAAACCACCTTTCATTTAAATGACAATAATTATTTAAATGACAATAAAACCACCAATCTTAAATTCAATGGGAATTGTGATCACATCACCAAGTGATAAAAAGTACCTTCATTTTCAATTAATGTTCTATCTATTTTGTCAATAGGAATGTTCCCTACAATATAATATCAATTAGCCATGGACTCCCCACTATTTGTGCAAGGCATAAATACTCCATGAAACCACAGAGAAACCATCCCTCAAAATATTTGATCATAAGAAAACCTCAACACCCACAATGGGGAGCAAAAGGAAACCAAGAAGATACATAACGAATTATGTAAGTAGATTGAAGGATTTATTGAGAACTATAATTATATGAGAAAACTTTGAAAGGCCTTGAATAGCCCACTATTAATTTTTTGTTTTAGTTTAGGTAAAACCCAATCCCAAGCAAAAAGAAAGAATAGTGGCATTTATATCAAAATTAGCTCACATGTATCTAATTATATTCACATCTCTCATGTGTCTCCAAGGATGAGTTAACCAGCCTTATATTTCCTCCACTTAAATAAACCAATAATTAACTTTCAATTCACTTAACATTGCTTTGACCACAACATGGTATTTTTTTATCATCCTAAATCACCTTCAATAGAACTCGATGAGATGTAAATAGAAAGAAGAGTCCTCTGTGAAATGGTTATTGAGCCCCACATCACCTCCTATAAGAATAATACCATGTATTCATAATTACATTCTTGTAGCCTCTAAAACAAAACCAAGTGCATAAACAATAGTGGCATAAAGAAAGGGGGCAAGACAGTAGATGCTGGCCCTAGGAAAAGATAAGCAGAATTCGACCAAAATTCTACCTAGAAAAATAAAGATTATGGTCATAAGAAGTGTCGTGACGGAAGAAAAGTATGTGATAGAAGAGAAGTTGTGACAGAAGCAACCGTGACAGAAATATTGGTGACAAGAGCATATGTGACAGAAGGAACCACGACAGAAGAAGAGTAGAGCAGTTGAAAAGGGAAATTTGGTTGATCGTGGGTAAGGAGTTAGTTAGTTAGAATAAAGCATGCTTTTGGTAACAAAGCATGATTGTATTTTTGGGCTGATAGTGCCTATTATCAGTTGTAACTGAATGTACAAGAATAGAAATGATAGTTTGTCAGCTAACAGAAAAGAGTCGGTGGATTGAGACGAGTAGAAGCTTATAAAGGGAAAACCCAAGCTGTGTGTGGGGTTGGATATTAGTTGATTTAGTCAGTTGTTAGATCGATTAAGTCACTGTGTAGGTCGAGAAGAGAAGAAGAGAGTTGTTTATCTAGAGAATCGATCCAGGCTATGTACGAATCGACAGTGGAGTGAAGGAGAGAAGAAATACATATCCCCAAACCCAGAGAGCATGAAATGAGAGAAGTATGTATGAGTTGTAAAGAATATCTAGAGATGGGTCTGCAAGCTGAGGGCACAGACAAAAGGTGCTAACATATTTTTCATGCCAGATAAAGAGAACCTTTGTGGTTTTTCCTGAAGGGGTTTCCACGTTAACTTTTGTTTCTGTGTGTCTTTCATTAATATGTTTATGTCGAATTCATGCATGTTGTGAATAAGTAGATTTGAATATGTCACACCACATCTGTTTATGAATAATCCCATATATATATGTGTCGCACCACTTATTGAAGGAATCTGTGATACGGATTTTATGTTGAATACTACAATATGTGTCGAATGGTAAATAGAATGTTATGTTGAATGTATAGAAAAGGAATAAGAAGTATAACCCTCAGATTCAATCAAGCAATTCATAAAGTACTACACAAATATAGATCTCCACATAACTGCAAAAACCTGGTTTTGGTGGTTCCCAATAAGATATCTCGAGTGAGACTGCATCTGCGTCGCAGGTGCTACCAACGGGGTCCTCTTCTATCGAGCCAATACCTTGGGATTTTGTTTCTAACTAAGGATATGAACCTAGGTCGTTGAGAAGAAGGTCAACAAATGGTTCCGTTGTTGGGACCCTGAAACATTTTGGTGGGGATATGTTGTGGCACCCGACGAAGCCGAAAATTCAAGATTGGGTAGATTTTAAGGCACTAGAGTTTGCACGGGAAGAAAGTGAAGGATATCGGCAAAACCCAACAATGTGGTTGGAACAATACCTCTATACAGATGTTCATGTGATTTTCTTTTGTGAATTTCCTATTTTGTTGCATGAGTGGTTGTTAAGGCTAGGAACCCCAGCAGAGAAAATTTTAAGATTGAGAATCAACAGAGTGGAGCCCTTAGCTGATTTAGCGGCTGAAAAGTATTAGAAACCATGTATCTAGGGCTATTGATTTCTGGGTTGACAGTATTTTGAAAGGATACATCACTGAGATTGCAGTTGACACCATAAAATTGTACAGTGAGATGTAAAGAAAATTTTTCCAAGGACCTAGAGGACGGTACTTAACATCTTTAAAGATTTGGATCAAGATGCTCATATGTGAGAAAGGGATCTTGAGAATGGAGTCTAAGGAATGAATATTTGTGCGTAAATACTTGGGATATGTCACAAGATAAGTTTGAGAAAAATGGAGGAGAGTAAGCTAAGGTGTTTCCTGGTGATGGCGATGATGATCTAGGAAGTGAGAGCCTAACGAGTGGAAGAATATTTTAGTCAAGAAAGAGAAGAATGAATACAACAAGAAGAGGAATCAATACTACGATTAGAGGAGAGGAATACGAATTGGCGTCGCACTTTAATGAAGGTTCTTGCAATGAGAAACAAGAATATCATCCTATAACTGAAAAAGAGGAAGAAGAAGAGCTTCTGATCTAGAGTATGAGTATGACATACCCATGAACCTGTGTACATCTCCGGAGGTAAGATATGGAAACTCATCTCCTAGTGGTTTTGTTAATCAAAGTAGCAATAGTTTTGGGAATAACAGACAAGGGATTCCCACTAGCCAAGCAGTACCAAGAACAAATATAATGGCTGGGAATGATATGAAGTTGCCAATATTTTATGGAAATGGGTTAGAAGACCCTGAGCAACATTGGTTTCTATGTGAAACCGTGTGGACCGTGTGACAGGTCCAAGATGAAGCCATAAAAAAAGGTCAAATGATCACAACCCTTAGGGGTCATGCATTGGATTGGTACATGAAATTCTCTATGGTTCTGACAGGAATCCCATAGAAAACATTAGATCAAATACGAGCAGGACTAATAGACAAGTTCAAAAATCCCAAATTTGAGTTGTAGTGTATTACATAGATAAAATAAATTAATAAATTTCCTACGGAGTCTATTTGGGGCTTAGACCAAAGATTCAAGACGTTGATGGCCAAAGTAAGTTTCCAGATATTGGACATTCAACATAAAGAATGGTTTATTTCAACGTTGTTAGCACACATACGGATCCCTTTGATGAAACAAAATATTGTATCCCACACCGAGGATCTCAGATTGGCTATGAAGTTGGAATCCTCACTGGTCGGAGAAACTAGTGCAGGAATTATACAAATCCAATCGCAACTAGCCAAGCTTACACTACAACTTCAGGATATTAAGAGAGGGAAGGAAGTACAAGAAGAACTTCGGTGTACCAGATGCAGAACCAAGAGACACCACAAAGACAACTACTCGACATAAATGAATTATGCCGCATTGGGAGCACCAAGTCCGATAAATACAAAAGGAATGCCTTGGTGTAGGCTATGCCAGACTAGAGGCCACTGTTCGGAAGAATATTTATATTTACAAAAGATTGTAAGTGTGTCCTCTAGTTTATACTATAAGTTTTGTTTATTAGTAGGACATGATGAGAAATACTACATAGCATATCATTTATTACAGGAGAAAATAGTTGATACCTATTCGATGAAGAATGGCGAACAAATGCAGGTAGAGCGAGCTCAGAATCAATATACATAGGCTCAATATCCTCAATTCCAACACCCATGGAATTAATACCCACAAAAACAATACCCTCAACCTAGGGGTGGAAATATTAGAGGCCGAGGACAAGGAGGAGGATTTGGTCACGGAAGAGGCCAAATTATATGTTATAATTGTGGGCAACATGGACACTTTACCAGGGATTGCACCAGTCCTACTAAGACATGTTCGTATTGCAAATACTTTGATCACATTGTCGAGTAATGTCCTCAATTGATTGCGAGATAACTGAACAAGATTGTGGAAAACCATCCATTGCAGAATCCCAATCCGAACCCAAATCAGAATATTTAGAAGATCTTTGTTGAACCAAGGGAGTTACATATTGTTATTGTGACAAGAGGAGGTGTTACGACTAGGCCAGATAAAAAAGTACTATATGGAAAACCACAGGTGCGACCAACAACACAAAAGAAAGCACCATTCGACGTCCAAGTAGAAAAGGAAGTATTATTGGATGCGCGACAAGATGTCATGGACAGAAATCAAGTATTTCCTTCTGGAAGGCCAATATTGGAGATTTCTAAAAGATTCGGCCAGATATTCCAAAAGCAATCGACGGGAAAGGTTAGTAAACTAAAATAATTTTTTAAAAGTTTCTTAACGCTAATCAAAGATAAATATGTTGTCACATAATTTAAAGATTTGATAGAATAACCTCAAGAAGAGGCACGACCAGAAAGAAGGGTTAATCATGTGGGAAAAAGATTAAAGACTAATCGTGAACTAAGAATGACAACACAAATAGGAGATTACGACATGGAATATATTATTCTGGACTTGGGCTCTAATGTCAACATTCTGACTAGACAAACATAGGAGAGTATGGGGAAACCAAGACTCATATGGTCTACTGTCTAGTTCCTATTAGTGAATCAGACAAAAGTTCTACCTGTCGGTCGACTGACTCAAGTTCCTTTCGAGATAGAAGGCCTTAAAACTTATGTTGACCTCAAAATGATTGACATTGTGGATGATACAAATATGTATCCCACACTTCTAGGGATCTAATGGGCAATTGATAATCACACTATTATCAGTTTCAAGAAAATAATCTTAACGTTTGAAGATTCAGAGCTAAGGGTGGTCACACCAACTGATCCTCTGGAAGGTCAGTGATACGTCAAGCCAGCCAAAAGTGAAGGATAAGGAGATTATCTAGACAATATATATAACATTACTTCTACAAGGGATTATTATGTGAATCCAATGGTCAACGGAAATCTTAGTTGGCACAAAATTATTTCATGTACATCGGATTCTGGATAATTTTTGGAAGACTGGCAGAACCGATTGCATGACATGTCTATGAGAATATGCACAAGAATTACACGATCTGTGCGACAGGTAGGTATTGAGGTAAGTGATCTACCCAGATATGAAGGTTTACCTAACCTGACATCTTTTCTAACATAATTTGAAGAAAAAATTATAGAACATCAGCACTTGTATGCCCTGGAATTTGCACTAAAAGCTACGCCTTCCAGATGGTGGGTTGCACATAAACAATCTATCCCAGAATGGTCTCAATGTTAGATATTGATGGAGATACGATTCAGAGAGGAGATCAGTTATACTGGTTATAAGTACACATGATTGACTAATATTGTTGAGCACATTGAATATTGTCATGCGACATGGGAAGCATGTCCGCGACAGGAATGCATCCATCAATTTATGGATACTCTAGATATGATACGAAGGAACTGGTACATCTTAGTTGAGATGCGATGTTGAACAATTGAATGGGGCGAACTGACTGGTAGCTTCACACACACATTTGAGTTTGTTGGTGATCATCCTTTGATTGATGTTTCTTTACAAATGATCAAGATGAAGATATTTGAAGATATCCCTGTGTCAATGACAAGATTTAATCAAAATAGTGTGACAGATCAGCATTGGATGGAATGCTATAATGTGATGGGAAACTTGACAAGGACTACTCGCTTGACATAAAAATACCAAATTCTGAAGGTACTCATGCAGTAGAAGGATTTGGTATTTCTAGTGACCAATTCCAAAGTTCACCAATATTAGAGATTATTGGGATGATGAAATTATTGGGAAGATCATGGACCTACTACATGAATTTCAGGATATGTTCCTTACAAAATTTTTATATATGAAGGGGATTGTCAGAGACCTTGGAGAGATGAAGATACCATTAAAGCATGACACAAATCCTGTGAAGTGGCGACCATACCGGTTGAATCGATGGTATAAATAAAAATTTAATATAGAGTTAGAACGAATGCTAGATGCAGGTATCATAGAACTAGTTGAAGAAACTAATTGGATCAATCCAATAGTAGTGCAAGATAAGAAGACTACTGGTGAATTTAACCAGAATTCTGCTCAGAAGGATAAATATTTTGGTTGCAAGAAGATCCGCTATGGAAGAAGAGTCTCTGATGGAATAAAAGTTGCGATACAAGCAACCGCGACGAAAATATTGGTGATAAGAGAAGCCGCAACGGAAGGAACCATGACAAAAAAATAGTAGAGAAGTTGAAAAGGAAAGTTCGACTGATCGTGGGTAAGGAGTTAGTTAGAATAAATCATGCTTTTGGTAATAAGGAATAATTGTATTTTTGGGCGAATAGTGCCTATTGTCAGTTGTAACTAAATGTACGAGAATGGGAATGACATCTTGTCAGCTAATAGAAAAGATTCGATTGATTAATACATGTAGAATCTTATAAAAGGGTGAACCCAAGTTGTGTGTGGGGTTGGATATTAGTTGATTTAGTCGTTTGTTAGATTGATTAAGTCAATTTGTAGGTCGAGAAGAAAATAATCCTAGTTGTTTAGCTAGAGAATTGATCCAGATTGTGTGTGGATCGACAATGGATTGAAGGAGAGAAGAAATACATAGACCCAAACCCAGAGAGAATGAGAGGAGAAAATTTTGTATGAGTTGTAAAGAATATCTAAAGAAGGGCCTGCAAGATGAGTGCACAGACAAAAGGTGATAACCTATTTATCATGCCAGATGAAGAGTTCCTTTGTGGTTTTTGCCAGATGGATTTCCACGTTAAATTTTGTATTTGTGTGTCTTTTATTAATATGTTTATGTCGAATGCATGCATGTTGTGAATAAGTAGATATGAATATGTTGTACCGCATCTAATTATGAATAATCCTCCCCCCCCCCCCCACACACACATGTGTGTGTGTGTGTGTGTATGTGTGTGTCGCGCTGCTTATTGAAGGAGTCTGTGATAAGGCTTTTATGTTGAATACTGCAATATGCATCGACTGGTAAATATATGGTTATCTTGAATGAATAGACAAGGAATAAGAACTATAACCCCCGGCTTTGGTCGAGCAATTTGATAAAGTACTGCACAAACATAGATCCCCACATAACTGTAGAAACCTAGTTTTGTAAGTTCCCAATAAGATATCTCGGGTGAGACTGCATATGTGCCGTAGATACTTATGATGAGGTCCTCCTCTGTTGGAGCAATATATTGGGATTTTGTAGCCGACTAAGGGTATGAACCTGGTTCCACAGGAAGAAATCCAACCACAATCTTTCTTTATAGATTCGTAGAGTTCAAGATAATTTTATTATATAAAATTTTATTAACAAACATAAACGCACCATTTTGAGAAAGAGTATTAATCATAGAAACAAACTATGCCCCAAACCCAACAATAATTGCATATCCAAGATGAAAAGCCAATGTAATGTCATAAGCCTTGTCAAAATCATTTTTCAAAAGCAACACTTTATGTCTTGATTCCTTTCCCATTAAACACTTTATTGGGTTGTCAACACTCTCAAGGGTGAACCTACCCTGAATAAATATTTTTTCTCCGCTAACAATGTGATCAACATTCTTCATCATCAAATCTAAAACTTTAGCTAAGATTTTACAAGGAACGTTAAGCAATGTAATAAAATGCCATGAGCTAATAGTAGCATTCTTAGGAATGATATTCATCAAACCTTCATTATGAATCCATTAATTTTTCATGTGTGAAACACTTCATGCACAATTCATATAATTGATGACTACATTCTACGTCTTCTTGAAGAAATCACATGGAGTGCCATCCAACCCTGGGATTTACCCTTGTTCATGCTTTTTAAATATTCAAGAAAAATTTCTTTTGAAACATATGCACCAAATATGTCTCACTCAATGCTCCATATGTTCTTAAGAAATGTCAACACTTTTTCATGAAATGGTTGACAAAAATTCTTAGCTAATGAAACCTAAACGCCTTATAGATTTCATGCAAGTCTAAATTAAAATACTATTAAGGTTCCTCAAACCCATGTTCTTATAACATATTATTTTTCCAATTGAGAAAAACAAAACAATACTTAGTATCATCACCTTCTTTGATCCACCAGAAATAGGAATGGATTTTGGCTCCATGGGCATGGTATTCTTCTAAACATTTAAAATTTCTATCTTGCATTTTGTGAAGTTTACCAAAGTTTGAATTTCAACCAACTTTTTCCATAATTGGTTCTCTACTCTCTAAAATCATGTTACCATTTTGTGAAGTTTACCAAAGTTTGAATTTCAACCAACTTTTTCCATAATTGGTTCTCTACTCTCTAAAATCATGTTACCATATTACCCTAGGCCTAAAGAAATTTTACTAATTTTCTAATAACAGTTTCCATCATATATATAATCATGTTGGGTTTATGATTTACCAATAAAAATACTCAAACATATATCAAGTAAGGAACACTGAGAGTTTAAAATCAAGAAACTCCCATAGGATAAAACTATATTTAATCATTCATTCCCATGTGTGTTTCTATTGTAAAATGCGTCTATTTATATGGAGTAGGAAATCATAACAAATATTCAATATCTAAGATATTCAGTTTGACTATTTTCATAAAACACAACAAATTTTGAACCCAAACTCCGACGAACCAATTCGATGCAATCCAACAAAATTCACTGTGTCATCAGATTTCACCTTCAAAATTACGAATTTTGATCAAAGTTTTTTTATTTGATACATGGCATTGTCGGATATCCGACGGCCGTCGGTTATCAGACGACTACGGTCAGTTATCTGATGACTTCCATCGAATATCTAACATATACATGATAATGGTAACTAGAGTAATATCGTCAGATATCCGATGAATTTTAAATTTTAAAAACTATAAATTATGGTAACATTCCGACATATTTTCTATACAAGCGATGATATGCGGAAATTATATTCTTCGCATGAACTGGTTTCCGTAAAAGAGTACACAATTATTTCAATTGTTTTTTTGATTAAAAATAGTGAAGTGTGGAGATTGATTTTTTAATATTGATAATCGTCATTCAAGTTGTTTATGAGAAAATGTCAAATAGCAATATTTGTGATCCAAGCGAACACAATCGACAATTGCTTGCTAGATTGTGGGATGGACTGGAAAGAAAGGGTGATGGGAAATGTTATTGTCCATTTAGTCAATGCAGTGTCTTTAAAAGGAGAAGAATAAATGTCACAACATCCATAAAACATTGTAGGGAACATGGACACGCTGAGGGGGGTCATGAATATTGTAGATTTGTAAGTTTAGCATTATATATGTTTTTATATTGATTGCTTTTGTAAATGTATGTATTATTTTAATATTTATTATCTTAACTAATATCTATTGACGGTTTCATGTAATTATAAATGAAAGACATCCTATGTAATATCGTTCGGAGGACGTGCTTTCAAAACAAGTACCGAAGGAACATGGAGCTATGAATAATGGAGAACAAGTTAATGATCATATTGAAGAAGATGATCATACTGATAACATAGTTGAAGATGATGGTACAAATAAACTGATCCATGATGCATTTGATGTTATAATGTATGATGACGATGATGATCATGAAAATGATGACTTTGATGGTGTTCATGATTTAACTCTTCTTGAGAAGGCATACGAACCCCTTTATGAGGGCTCCAACACAAATCTTCTCTCTGCTATGTTGTTGATATTGAACTTGAAGGTTATGAATGGTATTTCAAACACATCAGTCACATGAATCTTAAGGTATTTAATATATTCCATAACATATGTATGATTGCACTAAAGGTTATCATTGTTTGTCTAATAAAATTATTGTTAATTCATGAGTCAAATTAATATTGATGAAATGTGTTTCATTAATATTGTTTATATATTTATATATTAACTAGATTTTTATTTTAATTTGTTGTAGCTTGATAGTTGAATTTTTGTTACCACCATCAAATATTTTACCTAGCACATTTCGATATTATCTTCCATCATGAAATAAATTGGAATGCAGTATGAAGCAATTCATGCATGCCCTGATGACCATGTTATATATTATAATCAACATGAATTTGAAATGGAATGTCTATAATGTCATATTAATATATATTGAGTAGATCAAGTAACAAAAAATATGCCTTGTAAGGTTCTTCATTATATTCCCATTATTCCATGTTTGCAACAAATTTTCAGGTGCCAAAACATAGCGCAATTTATGGATTACCATGCACGGAACATAATTCAACATGACATTATTCAAACGCCTATAGATGGTTCTGCATTTAGAGATATGGAGGAAAACTGGCCTCACTTTAAAGAAGAACCTCATAATATTAGGATTTATTTGGCAGTAGATGGTGTCAATCCATTTGCAGAGACGAGATCCATTTACTCGGTGTGGCCTATTTTTGTTATCAACAATAACATTCATCCATGGTTTTCAATAAAGAGGGAGCACATAATGTTGTCGATGATTATTCCAGGTATGTGTCTACAACTTGTTTCTTAATGTAGAGGCATCTCATTTGTCGTAGTTTGTTGCATAATGTCATATATATATATATATATATATATATAATTTTTATCTTGCGCATGGTTTATATAACTAAATGGTTGTAATAATTATATATTTTATATGTTCAAATAAATCAAGTACCAAGTTAAAGATATGAATGCATATATCGAACCTCTTATTGACAAGCTACTAAAGTTATGGAATGGCATCACTATGTATGATGTATCTAGACCAATACGACAAACAAAAATTTGATTCCATGCAATGCTTGTATGGACAATACATGATGCCCCAGGGTTAATCCAATTTTTTGGTTTGTAATAATAAGTTCCACTTTAATTGCATTTATTTTTATGAACTAGTTAACATATTATGCATGCATGTTTTTTTAAATAATCCATTCATTTTATATATAATTATAATTGACATAGATAATCCATCTATGTATTTAGGTCTTCAGACAAAGGGAAAAATTCCATGTCTAGTTTGTGGTCCTAAGATCAAATATCGTCGTTCCAAAAGTTTATGAAATGAGGTGTTTGATGAGTATAGGCACTTCCTCTCTAAGAATCGTAGGTATCAAATTACTGAAATACATTTGTTCAATGGAAAGCAAGAGACTGCATTAAAACCACAAAGAATGACACCTCACCTATGGAAGTTGCAATATAATAGAAATCATCAAGGTACGTATGAATCATCATATATGAAATGTTATGAAATTTTTTTTATTATGTGTTGGTTACTGTAATTGACATTGATTTTTGTAATTTTTTTAAGATTATGATTCATGATGGATGTCGTGATCATGAAGGAATTGATGGGATTCCATGAAGAATGATAAGTTATCCTAAACAATTCAGTAGGTTTCCCTACTATGAGCACCTATGAATTGCTCACATGTTTGATACAATGCATATTGGAAAGAATGTGGCTGAAACATTATGGCGAATATGGGATGGAAAGAGTGAGAAAGAAAAAAATGTCAAAATTTGCAATGGCATTCAAGAATCCAACCATGCAATGAAAGACGTCATTCAATTTCATTGAAACAGAGACCAAATTAATATAAACTCACGTCCATGGATGTTAACGTAGCAACAAAGTAATGTTGTAAAAGAAGTCATACGAAAAATTAAATTTCCCACCGGATTTTGTGCGAACATGAAGAATATCATAACAAAGAAAGGTGATTTTGTGGAGGTGAAAACACATGATTGCAATATCTTCATGAAGGTAATTATTATGGTATGCATCTAATTATTGTTATATTAACGATATTCTAGTGCATATTGTTAGTATTTTTTGTCTACTTTTTGTATAAAAAAATGAAACGATTTGTATACTGTTACAATATGTTCTACCTCTCTCTCTCCAGGACAACTTCAATAAGAATGTCAAACAAGTTATATATAATCTTGGGAAATACATGAGGTAAGTAGTGATTTTTTGCATGCGCTTAATGTTTGTTTAATTCATTGTAGAACTTATATTTTATTTTTGTGCACTAATTCATGTTATCTAATATATTGTTTTTTTTGTTAAATCTCATCATTGGTTTGCATCACTTGTAGATGGTTGTCATCTAAATAAATCCATAAAGAAGATATGAAGTATTGGAGAAGAGAAATTCTTCATCTCATGTGTGAAATGTAGACGCATCTACCTTCGACATTTTTCAATGCACAATAACACTACCTCATACACCACATTGAGGAGATTGAATTGTGTGGACTTGTACACTCAAGGTCCATGTGGATGGTTGAGAGGCACTTGAAATTTTTGAAGGGTTTGGTTAGACAACGAGCACATCTCGAGGGTTCTATGATGGAGGGATATATGGTATACCAAAACATGATATATACTAGTGAATATCTTCCGAAATTAGCATCAAATCTCAATTTAGCTCGCATTTGTGATCCGCGCTCCAATAACAATTTCAAAGGGGAGTACCCGAAGGGGAAAGGTAGATCAAGGAAGGTGAAAGGTAATTATTAGCTAGTGGATATTAATTAATTTAATACATTTGACTGTTGATTTTAATGTATATATCATACATATTCGATTTTTAATATTCAATATTCATCAATTAAATGTTTATACTTTGTTAAGTGAATATACATGTGTATTAAATTTTAATTTATTTTTATCAAACAGTTGGTCGAGAGTGGGATGCACTTAATGTATAAATCATCTTTACTGGATGAAGGTATGGATTGAACAATGTGAACAAGTTGGTCATGGAATATCATGGGAAGGTTTGGCTTCATTTGTTAAAGCAGCACATCGCAATGGAGATACCAATCTTACACAAAGGGAAACCGATTTAGCATATGGTTTAAAAGATAAGAATGCAAGCATATTAATCAACCACACTCATTAGAGGAAATTTCAACTCAAAATGGGCCTCCTAAAATGAACTAATAAAATAATAGTTAAAATAATAAAATAATATTTATTAATTTTGGAGGAAGAAAATAAAAAAACTACTTTTTTGTTTGTATTTTTGACATATCTCCTCGTGGTTTTACTCAAATTTCAATCAGGAGAGCTCGTTGGATGCAGAACTAAATTCCGCATCCAACGAGTACCCACTCGGCATACTTTTGATGGACCTTGCTACCCCAAAAACAAGAAATACCTGAAAAAATGGAATATGATGTCATCATTCCATTTTTTCAGGTATTTCTTGTTTTTGGGGTAGCGGGGTCCGTCAAAAGTATGCTGAGTGGGTACTCGTTGGATGCAGAATTTAATTCCACATCCAACGAGCTCTCCTGATCAAAATTTGAGTAAAAACACGGGGAGATATGTCAAAAATACAAACAANATGCAGAATTTAATTCCACATCCAACGAGCTCTCCTGATCAAAATTTGAGTAAAAACACGGGGAGATATGTCAAAAATACAAACAAAAAAAGTAGTTTTTTTATGATACATATCCCCAAAATTATATTAAAAAAGTGTTTAAGATCTATACGGTATTTCAAATTTAAAGCAATTTCATTGGATAACACTTGATGACATGGAATTTGAATAAAAGTTAAAAGGCCCATTTTGAGTTGAAATTTCCTCTAATGATTTATTTTTTTTGCAAACATATTGATGTACATGTTGATTTTTTCCCTGTAGGGCACAAAAATGCACTTAATCATAAATAGATCATGATGTAATATTTATCATGTGTATGGCTTGTTGTAGGTAAAAAACCATAATCCTATGTGGTGCAATGGATTGAAATATCGCATCAAAAAGTTGGATGAAACGAAGAAAACATCAGATTGTGGGATATCTGCAGTCTTTAGGGTAACCAATGTTTCCTCTAGAAGTGACAGCCATCCAGAACTCTCAGAAAATTGATACTATGGGTATTTGGAAGATATTCTTCAGTGTGAATTTAAATCCTTCAAGGTAGTTTTGCTAGTTGTCAAATGGTACAGTTTACGATTGAATCAATGTGATCCTGATAAAAACTATTATTTAACATGATAATAGATTTACCATGGTTAATACAAGGTTGTTTGAGCTAGGAATGGATCCCTATTTTCTTCGAAGACAATGTGAAAAGGTATTTTACTCTAAGGTTCCAGGTAGAGGGGGTTGGTCATTTGTTGTGAGACATGATCCAAGGGCAAGGCCAGTAAAGTATAACGTGCTAGAAGGTAATGAAGAGGGCCTCTAAGAAGAAGACGATGTTGAAGATGATCAAAATGAGTTAGATGATCATGTTCCAAAATAAGATTTCGAAGAATTAGTCGAATCAAATGATGTAACAGACAATTTCCATGAAGATGATATAAATGATGACATGATGATCGTAATTGACATCGATGACGATGATCTTATGGCCAATCCTTACAATGTTGAATTTGGATCATATGATACAGATGATGACCTGGATAAAGAAGATGATGAAGTCCATTAAAGTGTATGAGGTATGCCTTAATATATATACTCTATATACTTTGATTAATTAATATTGCTATAGAATTATTGAATTTTATTGGTATGTATAAATTAACCGTTTCTTACTATTTTTTCCACTTTACTTGTATGATGGAATATTTGTTATAATTAGAGACAATGCTTCTCATGTATGAAAAAAAACACATTTTTTTTTACATAAATTTTGTGAGGTTATGGGGAATTGAGAGTGATGTGAGGGGGGAGGGGCCATAAGAGATTCCACCTTCACATGGTTTCCTGTAGTCAAGAATATTGCATCTTCCATGGACAGAAGCTATTCCTTTGATCTGAATGGTTCATATCCAGAACAAATGAGTGAACGATAAAGGATGAAGACTTTCCCTGAATGTTGTAAACACCTGGAATAATGCTTTGATGATGAACCTGTATACCTGCAAACATGTCAAACAAACAAGAAAATCAAAGCTACCAGAAAATTATTCACACATCCATACCAGTGACTAAGGAATCCAGTAACATATACATGCGAGATTAGTACAACAAATATGTGGGACGGAAATTAGCTTTGCATTAAGAAATGAATGAAGAAGCTTACAACCATTTCCTTAGTGTTGACAAACTCCTCCATAAGAAAAACACCTCATCCCCGATAGCTCCAACTTTCTCTCTTGTTCTCTCCAATGGATTGGACTAGATAGTCAATTCAATAGCATAACAATACCATTCAGTTCTCCCCCTCAACTATGGATATGAGCTTGTATTTATAAGGCTCAATGGATAGGGATAGTTGAGAGAATTGTGGGTGAGGTGGATATAAGATCCTACCAAGAGGGATCTCGACTCCAACTATCCCATATTGATAAGGATAAGGGAGGACACGAGGCTCAAGTTCTAGAAGCCTCGAGAATCTTCTCTTTTTCCATTTTTACCAAGGGTACTACTTTTATTCTCTTATGAAAGAGCGGTTTAGGTGAGAACCACTTCAACAACAAAGCACATCCGAGGTGTCATCGCTTCTCTATAATAGGACACAGGCAGTGTTGAACAAGGTACCACTCATCAGCTAAAGGGAAAGTGCGGTGCTAGGTTTTTTCATGTAGAATTGATATCCAGAGCTAGTTTCCACTCCAAATTTTGGGATTTAGGGAAAACCTAGGGGTTTAAGGATCTCATCACATGTTGGTGACATGATTTGGGTATAACAGAAGTTGTTCCTCTGGTCTGAATGGTTCAGATCCAGAATAAATGAGTGAACAAAAAAGGATGAAGACCTTCCCTGAATATTGTAAACACCCGGAATAATGCTTTAATGATGAACCTATGTACCTGCAAACATGTCAAACAAACAAGAACATCAAAGCTACCAGAAAATTATTCACACATCCATACTAGTGACTAAGGAATCCAGTAACATATACATGCGAGATCAATACAACAAATATGTGGGACAGAAATCAGCTTTGCATTAAGAAATGAATGAAGAAGCTTACTACCATTGCCTTAGTGTTGACAAAATCCTCCACAAGACAAACACCTCATCCCTGATAGCTCCAACTTGCTCTCTTGTGCTCTCCAATGGATTGGACTAGATAGTTGTCACTTCGAGGTGAGAGTTAGCTCGGTTAGATATTGTCGTAGAGTAGGCATCTGCAATACATCAATACTTTTGACTCATAGAAAAGTGTAACCAAATCATGGCTGTAGACCAATACAAGACAGATCCATGAGAGGAATAAACAACCATGGATACTAGATTACAATGCAGATCCATGTGATAGAGGACTCAAACTTGGACATAGCTACCAGACATACAACATAGATCTATGTCATACAGACACAAATTTGAGCATAGCCATGACCATACAAATGTGGATCCATGCTAGATATACAAAACTCCATCGCAACCTGGGGAAAGTAATGAATGCTAAACAAGTACCTAGGGCCTTCATCTCTTCTTCCACAAAGTACGATTCTATCCATGTGATTACAATGTTCTGAAGTCAAAAATGGTAGAAACTACTTGATTACTGACCAATGATGTGAACCGTTAACAAGTGCGAGGGAGATCACCATTGATGTCAATGATTCCCAAGGTACCCTAGTACAATCTACTGAGTGTGAATATATGTCTTGATGTCGAACACCCAATCGATTCTATCAATCAAAGGTCAATGATGTGAACCTATGTCAAGAGTGAGAGAATATGTCATTGAGGCATACAGATCTCAAGGTACTAAATTTGTTTCCAAGACTATTTCTCGAATGATGAGCTGATGTTGATAAGAATAGTCTCGTCGAAGGAGGGTCGTGATGAATCCCACATCGACGACATGAAACTCGGAACAAAGTTATGGAATGATGTGAATGAGGTAACCATAAGACTAACTCAAAAGTACTAACATAGAGATTGTTTTGACTGCAGAGGTAAACTTCTTAAACTTCCCTTTGAACATTGGGCAACACGAAAAAAGACATGGCAGCATGACTAGACCAGACAAACACACAGTGCAATGGTGGACAATGCATTCTTTTGAAAGACTCAAAGGAGTGACATGACTCATGAAAGTGGGTCGTCATGGAAATCAGCTGAATACCCAATTGACTGAAATGATATGCAGAAAAGTGCCATGTTCAAAGGTAATGACAAACTGCCATTTATTTGCAAAATGATTCCCTTCCCATTTTCCCCATCATGGTTAATGAGTGCCTCTTTTCATTTTTACGAGTTCAAAATATTGTAGCAAACACTCATTATAGCTCATCTGAAGACAAGTCCAAATTCATATGTTTTGCGAACCTGAGAGAAGAGGGGTTCGTTCCCAAAAGAGGGTCTCTCAATGTTTAATTTAACAAGTCCAATGAAAGTTAACTCGGTATCTTTCATGTTTAGAGAGTTTAAATGACCATGGAAGAAGACTCCACAGGGTCCTTTTTCGTAAAATAGTTCATCTTAACTGAAAAAGTGATAACCTACCGTCAGATGAACAACTCTTCAAGTGCTTTAATGAGCCTGAAGAAGACAAGATCACTCAACAATATTTTCATATTTAAGGAGCCCAAAAAGAGTTTAAAGAAGACTCCACTAGGTCTCTTTTCACGATGAGAGATTTTATGAGTCTGAAAATAATCATAAAAGGACTCAAACCTTTGATGCTAAGTTTGGAGAGCATGACCAAAGTGTCGCAATGAATGCTCAAAGACTTATTTCATTTTATGGTAGTGCAAAAAAGTAAAAAACAAACTCCCAAAATGTTTACCGCTACCGCTCTTTATCCTACAACGACTTAAAAAACAATGGTTAAAATCTCCAATAGATGACATTAAAGGATCATGACTAATATATTTTAAAAACTATTACATGCCAAAACCTAAAATACATATAAAAGGTATGTAAATAGTAAAAAAACAAAAAAATTTACCATTTACTAATAGTGGAGAGCCTTTAGAGGATTTTCTTGGCTAGATTTTCAACTACTGATTCCAGGAGCATCTACTATTTTATTCACGCACCATCAGTTCCAGGTAATAGCTTAAACCATTCTCTTTCATTTCATCCTTTCATTTTTTATTTTTGGTGGTGTTTTGGGCCTATTGGGTGAGCCCTAAAACCATGAAAGTGGGCACCATTCTTATCCCTTTCAGGATAAGCGGTACCCCGCTAAAACCGTGCCTAAAACACTTGACACTGGCGGTGCCACTGCCTATCCCCAATGGGACACAGGTGGTGATGACTGTTGGTGGATAAAAATGTATGCACAATCCAAACTAGCTCAAATTTGATGATTTGAATGATGGATGATGTTTCTAATTAGCCTTGTGATGGTTTTGACAGGTTCCCATTGATAAAAAATGGTCATTTGGAAAGAGAATCAACATGACAATGATGATGCATTTGCCGAATGAAACGCGGGTTGCATAGCCACGTTGAGAGACTGTGGTCTGCTAAAAAAAATTCGCAAACCCAGCATGGTGTTACATGAGCGCCTATTAGAGCAATTCTCTGGATGTGGAATCCAGAGCAACAATATTTTGAGGTGGGTGCTCATGTATTGACAATTGAAGCAGAGGATATCTACTTCCTGACAGGACTATCAAGACAAGGTGCTCCCATCTCTTTTACTGGTTCTTGTGGAGGGGAAATCACTACCCAAGAGTTGATAAATTGCTATTGTATTCCTGGGACTAGAACATTGGGGAAGAAAATTCCCATAAAAGTGGTGGTGGATGGCCCTCTACGAAAAAATTTATTTACCATGCAGAGAGTGGCAGGGAGCCAAGGGGTACATCAGGAATCTATAGCGCATATTATCTATGCCATAGAGGCCATGATGCCCATATTTTTCAATTGGGCTGAGGCTCTACTCCCGATTTTCAAGGATCAACTGACGAAGTGTCGGTAGGGGGAGTTGAAGCAGTTCCATTTTGGTTCCATTTTAGAGTTCTTCTTTTTCAAGCGGGTTCCCCAGATGAGACCCCAGGTGGTTTTTATAGAGTTGAGGGTGAGAGACCCTCGCATGTTGAGATGGGTTCGGATCATGGCCCGCACAGGAGCGGGTAGAGGCAAGGTGAAGTTCAATGACCCATTCTTCCAATGGTTGAGAGATCAGCTCCTCATGGTGGAGGACTATCCATATGCAGGCACTGAATTTAGTGGTGACCCTGACCTATCACTTCCACCTGGTGGACAGTGTGGTGATATCAGTAAGAAACAAAAACCCTAAAATGGCAATTGTGTGTTTATGTTTTGATGTCTTATATTTTTTATGTGTAGTAACGGGACTTGAATGTTTTCATGTAGATGTCAGAGAAGCATGACTTGGGGGAGCCTCCCCATGAGACAGGTGAGTTGGAGCCTATTTTGTACCACAGGGAAATGATGTGACAAGGGAGCTAGAGGATAACCTTGATAGGTTGACTCTAGACATCCTAGATGCCTCAATCGATGACCTCCCACTAAGGTACCAGAGGCCTACTGCGGGAGTACCGGGTTGTTTCAGCAGACTGCTATGTTGAGTAGGCCGAGCGGTTATGTGTTACCATGAGCATCACTAGATGATAGGGTGCATGATGTATTCACTGAAAGCTAATGGATAGCTTCAGGACTTTTGTATGATGATTTTTTACCTGAAATCCTGAGTGCTTCAGATGAGGTCTTGTGACCTATTTTTTTGTAAAACATGTTTATATATATATATATATATAGGATTCTACTTTTGGTGTCTATATGTCTCAAATGGAAAATGTGTTTACACGAGTTTTATGTGTTTTTTACAATGAAACATGCTTGATTTTCACGTCATGAATGGGCAATATGCCACTCTAGGATGTAATTTTCCAATGAGTCGGCAAATGCATTATTTTCCTTAGGGGATATGCCTATACGTAATGGCTTCAAATGACCTCTCCAATAAATGTACCCTCTAGAAGAGATGGAGAAGCATGAGATTCCTAGTGGTATAGACATGGTTTAAGTGACAAACCACTAGTTGTGAGTCCATCAAGAGCACCAAGTTATGAACATCTTGGGAGGAAGCTTCAGTTAGAAGACCTATGATTGCTCAATACTCGGTGATATTTTTGGTAGCAGGACCAATACAAACCACTCCTGAACTGACCAAATGGTCAGCTAGGGAATAGAGAACCCAAGCATCTGAGCCAATATTCGAGGTGTGGCGGCAAGCACCATCAGCAAAGTCGTAGAAAGCCATCTGCTCTGCATGACCAAAACATGGCATAAATAGATACAGACACTAAACTCAAAACCATATTGAAAATAGTTATGCACACTAAAATCCAAGTAATATACATATATACAAGGTACTATACAAGAAAGATCTAGGCATAGTACCTCTTCAGATATTACCCATTGTGAGGTTGTCCTAAGGGGATTCCATCATAGTCCACGAGCTCGTAGGCCCCTTTCTCTAAAACTTTGGAAATAATGAAAGGACCATACCACATGGATTCAAACTTCCCTTTCCCTAGTTTGTCATATCTCTGATCATAGGTCAAAACTAGGTCACCCGCGTTAAAGGCACGAGGTTGGATAGACTTGTCATACTGTGCCTTAACGCGTTTTTTGTGTGCCTCATTGTCTAAGGCAGCATCTCTTCTAGTTTCGTTAAGGTTGTTCAAATATAGAAATCTTACTTCCTCTATGGAAGTGTTTGGAAAAAGTTCGACGACAAGTTTCAAGGATGGAATCTAACATTGAATCAGCAAGACAACTTCTAGTCCATAGACAAGCTAGAAAGGTGTAAAACCAGTTCCTGCTTTACCGAAGTCCTATAAGCCCAAAGAGTAGATAAAATAATATGGTTCTAGTTGGATTTATGGTCTCCAACCATCCAATCCAACATCATTTTCAAAACTTTGTGAATGGCCTTGACTTGACCATTAGCTTGCGGATAATAGGGTGTAGAGTTTTCATGACGAAAACCTAGCTTGGCACTTAATTCCTCCATCATTTGATTATGGAAGTGTGATCTGTGATCAGTGACTATGGATTGTGGGACTTTGAATCTTGCTATCACATGATTGAACATGAAGAGAGCAGTAGTCTTACCGTCCTTTGCATATGTAGGCATGGCCTCAGCCCATTTTGTAAAATAATCAATGGCTACGATGATGTAACCATGCCCCCCGGCTGAGGTAGGATTACAATGCATGTAATCGATCCCCCATTTGGAAAAAGGGCCAATGGAAATGATAGGGTGTAACGGAGCAGGATGAGTGCACTTTTTTGGATAAAAATGTTGACATGGTGGGCATTTATTAACAACCTAGTGACAATATTTAAAGACTGAAGGCTAGAAATAGCCAGTGTGAAGGATTTTCTGGGCTGTAGCCATCCCAGATAGATGACCGCCACATGCTCCAGAGTGGAAATCATTCAAAAATTGTTCAACTTCCTCATGGGTAAGGCATCACTGGAGAGCGAAATCAATACCACGTCTATACAAAGTGTCATTCAAGATGAGGTAGAATTTTACGTGGTGACAGATATGGAGATGATCGTCATGAGATATAGTAGGCTGAAATATTTGTGTCTGGAGATAAATGAGCAAATCTCCATACCATGGGTCAATAGTGATTATTAGGAATAGGAAATCATTCGAGAATGAATCATTGGGCTCAGACTCCATCGAAGCACAGGGAAGATCACACATAAGCTTAGCAAAAATCAAGGATATCTTTTATGTAGCTTTGGCAAATTCTAGATCAAACTCTTGTAGGATGAATATCCATCAGGAATACTTGACCCTGAGCACCTGATGAGTCAAGATGTAATACATATGGTTCTGGTCTGCCAATACGGTGGTTGTGTAGAGCAAAATGTAGCGACAAAATTTGTAAACAGCAATGACCATGGCCAATGCTAATTTCTCCATGCATGAGTATCGAGTTTCAGAATCCATGAGATTCTTACTAGCATAATAGATCATGTGCTCCTGACCATCGGGATTCTCTTGCATGAAAACCATAGCGATGGTAGTAGTGGAGGAAGCAATGTATAAGAGAAAATCCTTTGAATAATCTGGGGGGTGTATCATGGGTGAGTGAGTCATAGCATGTTTGAGATTATTAAAGGCTCGTTGGGCTTGGTCATCCCAAAAGAACGGAGTGTCCTTCTTAAGGAGACGCATATAACTATGTGTTTTCTCTGCAAAATTGCACACAAAATGGTGGAGGAATTTTTCCTTCCCTTGCAAAATTTGGAGTTCTAGAAGGTTGGTTGGGGCTGGTAGGGATAGAATAGCTGCAATTTTCAATGGATCTATCCAGATTCCATCCTTAGAAACCACAAAACCTAACAAGCATCCCATCTCAATGAAAAAAACATATTTATGAGGATTGAGCCATATGTTATAATGACGACATATCAAGAAAATGTCTCTAAGATGACTGAGATGGTCCTCCCGTCGCTGTGAATGAGCTGGGAGGTTGTTAAGGTACGGTTCTACAATATGTTTTATATTGTGAAACGCATAGGACATAGCACACTAGAAAGTGGCTCCAATGTTTTTCAGGCTGAATGGTAACTTCCTATATGCAAAGGTTTCCCATGGGAAAATAAATGTTGTCTTGTGCTGATCGGTGGGTAAAATATGAATCTAATTATAACCCAAAAAGCCGCCCATAAATGAAAAGATGACACTTTCGGCATAGTTGTCGATAATCTGGTCGATATGCAGAGTAGGAAAGTTGTCTTTGGGATAAGATTTGTTCAAATCTATGAAATCAATACAGACTCTAATGGTGCCTTACTTTTTATTGATAAGGATGATGTTCGATACCCATTCTGTTAGGGTATGGGATAAATAAACCCTGGTTTTAGAAGTTTTTCTTTTTCAACTTTGATAGCCGCGGCTTTCCGTGGATGGACTTGTCTTAGTTTTTTCCTAACGGGTTTTGCAGTGGGATAGGTTTTTATTTCGTGAACCATAATGGATGGGTCTATCCCCGACATTTCTTCATAAGACCAGGCAAAAACATCTCGGAATTCTTTGAAAAGTGTTCTATATGCTTCAGATTCTTCTACTGAGCAGTTTTGCCCAACATGAATGTGCTCAAGGGTGCCAGGCTTGGCTGATATGTCAATTGGATTTGTTTGAGTAATGTGGCATAGGTTTCCTTCAAAATCCATGTTCTACAACAATATAGGAGTTTGAGGTGTTTTGACAATATCAGTAGTAAAAAGGGATGCAAAATCATGGTCTATCGAATTGGTATTGGGGAGGAACAAGGATATATGATGGCTCATTCGTACTCATGATCTCCATAATGGACTCATTGGAAGGAAAAGTCTAGGAGAGATAATCTAGAATAGGAAGAGAGGGTTATAACCAGTAGAGTAGGTGGTAAGGGTCCAAAGCCACCATATGAAGGTCATTAGTGTGGTTATCGGAAAGGGTTTGGATAACATTGTAAATTTCTTCATGTGGACTCAACGAGGTGGACTCAACAATTTGTTTTCCCTTTGGATCATAATCAAACAAAGAAATCATATTTACTATCGTCGTGTTTGTGTTAGGACGATTTGATGAAAAAATCCCCATAAGGGAAGAATCCTTTAGCATGCCTACCCTAATCGAATGGTAAGGAGGAGGGGACTGGCCTAAGATAGGGATGTTATTAGCCATAGGGGTGGTAACATCCGACGTACAGAAATTGAGCTGGTCAATGGTTACAATCCTCCCTAGATGTAGAAATTGGACAGTTCGAAATACCGTCGAAGCGACAACAGTCATGGCGTAAAACCAATTTCTTCCTAATAAGAGGTTCTAGTCTAATGGAGAATCTACTACTTCCACTTGAATAGAAACCATTTTTCCCCAAGATCGACTAAAAGGGCTGGTATGAGACCATGGGGCTGGAAACCTTGTCCATCAAAGGCTTTCATAGTTGTAGGTGATGTTACAAGCTTGGGAGAGCCAATAGCTTTCCAACAAGACAGGGACAAAACCGAGGTTGAATCTCCTTCGTCTAAGACAGTTCTAAGACCTTCTTTCCGACTACTTTCATTATGATTTCGAAAGTGAGTTTGTGAGGTAGTATAGACTTATAGTTCTTGACATTGAAATGAATCAAATTAGCGTTGTCCGAGTCTAAAGCTCCTAACATTGTTAACAAGTTTTTGCATTATGTAGGACAACTTTGGAGTACTTCCAAGGTAGACGTTGCACATGGTTCCTGAGCAAGATCTTCAACTATATTATAAAACTAGGAAGTTCAGGCATTAGGATTAAAAATAGCCTTCCTAAGAGTACTCTTGGGTCAATGCAAAACCATTTCGAGATTAGGTTTCTCAATGGTTAGGGGACCAGTAGATGAGGACTTAGGAGAACTAGTAGAGGGAGCTTTTCCTGAAGAAGAATTGTCTTTTTTCTTGTCTATGTTTTTTTCATAAATCTGAATTCGATTTTGAAAAATAATAGTGTCCGAGGACATCATGAAAATTTCCTCTGAAGAACTAACATTTCCCTTATTAGACATGTGGTACTGGTCTATCAACTATTGTTGAGAGGAAAAATGATCCGTAAGACTTGCTGGCGTGGGATTAGTTTTTAGAAATTGAGTGATTTCTTCATGATGCGGACACTCTTTCATGAATTGGTCACCTTCGCATAGTAGACATGGATATTTCACTTTTCTTTTCCCTTTATCGTTCTCGTTGATGGCTGGTTTTGGATTCTCCTGTTGGTTTCTAGGTTTTTTGTTTTTAGCTTTACCTTTCTTTTTATTGTTGTCAGGAATTTGTATGCTCTGAATGGAATTTACCTTGGCGGAAACCTTGGGAGTTGAAGGAGTAGGGGTGGAATTTTGGGGTTGTTTGGCAGTTTTTGTTGTCAACGGGGACTAGATTGAACCAACAATCCCATCAATAGGGGTTTCTGCTGGTGGCTTTGCAGGATCAGTGCTTGGGCGAGGAGCTTGAAGGATCAAGTCATACAACATTCTGGACTGGGAATAGGCCAAGTCTAGATATTGGACTCAACTAATGGATTGCTCTTCAGTAATGGCACTGCCCATATCCACATCTAGGGAAATTGGAGGCAACAAAGATTTAGTAAACCAATCAACTAACAATTTATCTGGGATAGGAGCCTTAATAAGTCTCCTCGTCCTTCTCCACTCATGAATATGATCGGATATGTGGGTGGAGGTGTTCTGACGTAGAGAAGTTAAGAGTTATGTACCCATTTCATAATGGATAGGAAGTTGAAAGTGTGTAAGAAAGAAAGTTTCCAAAAAACCAAAATCCACAAACGAATTTTGCGGAAGTTCAATTTACCATTTCACGGCGGTACCAGTCAAAGTTCACTGGAAGAGTCTTAAATGAACTGGATAATCCATTAGGGAGTTGGAAGAACACCACAAATGGAATGTCATGACATGGTTTTTTGGATCATCTCCCTACTTCCCATATAATTTTGGGATATCCAATGGTAACTTTACCTAAATGGGAGGCCATGAGGGGTTATGTCGAATGGGATCATTAATCAACTTTGACAAATCAGGAAAGTCCAAAGTTGCTAGGAAAGGTAACTGATGATTAGGTTGTACGTACTGGTAGTATTGATATAGCATATAAGTACCAGTAGGACCATAAGTAGACTGATAGATAGGTTGTTGTGATGAAGAACTGCCAGAAGATCCACTCACAGGGGGTTGATTTCTGGGATAAGGACTGTTAGGACCACTAGAGCCTCCAAGAGGAGGACCACTAAGGCCTCTGGGACCATCAGGACCATTGGGACCACTAGGACCACCTGAACCTCTGGGAGAGGACCACCGGACCCTCTAGGACCCCTGGGAGGTAAACCTTCCAAGCCTCCGGAACCACTAGGAGGAGGGCCACCAGACCCTCTGGGACCATTAGGAGGGAAGCCACCAGCCCCCCCTAGGACCACCAGGACCATTAGGACCATAATAAGGAAAGACGCTAGGCCCTCCAGGACCATTAGGCCCCCTAGGAGGAGGACCTCCATAAGGTGGTCCTCTGGCACCCCTCGCAGTATGTATAGGTATCCCTCCCATAGATAGCATGTAGGACCAGTTAGGTTAACTGCATGGAGTGAAATTATTACTAGGATATGGAATTCCATCATAATACATTCCTGTAGGAGTGGATTGGCAATTGGTATTTCCTACAGGTACTTGATTTGTTATGTAACCATACCCCCAAGAGGTTTGATTGGTTACAGGTTGTGCCCATGACTAGCAACAATCCAGTGATAGGTAACATAGGTTGTTCCTGGGGTTGCCCCCCGACACTAGAAGGTATTGATGAAATAGGAATTGAATGTTGTTCCCCAGGTTGATGAAATAGGAATTTGAATGATAATCACCAGGTGTGAAAGACCCGAGAGGATTTGGAACAAACATAATATGGGAGGTGGTGGGGTTGGTAGTTTGACCTGGATTATGTGGAGTCACAGTGTGATCTAGAATAGGTTCAATGGGTTTCATAGAATAAAGTGAGTGATATCCCATAGGCCAAGGGTCCGGATTAGGAGGAAAAATTGTTGAGCGAGGTGGTGGTGTACCCAATATGTTATCTATTTTCTTCTCAAGTTCTCTTGTACAGAGAATAGCTTCCTGGTATTGTCTAAGTTCTTCTTCATTTGGTGAAATATCTTCAAAAGAGGTTGTATGGGTGCCAAACGAAGCAATGGCCTGTCCCATAGAGGTATCCCAAAATTGAGCATTGGGTACATAATCTGTACGGGTAGTATCATCAAGATGACCGTCCATGGGAGAATGGAATGAAATATTACCCCTATAAGGCTGTTGAACCAAGGGAGGACCGTGTGAAGGATATGGATCTCCACTTTCTGCAACCACATTTTCTCCCACTTGGGAGTTGGTAGCAGCTCCTTGGTCGATATATTCCATAGTATTTTCTCTTGAAACAGGAATAAAATCAGGTGTCAAGCCCTGTACTCTTCTGGACTGTCTTAATTCAGCTAGTTTGTACATTTCCCATCTAACCTAGGGTTTCAAAAATTGGAAAACACACCAAAAATTTCCCTACTCAAGCTATAGGCTAAACAAGAAAACTTCAATGACAGGAGGAGTTCAGATAGTCCGGTCTCTCACCAGGATTTTCAAGAAGGTGCCACTCATGATATACCACAAGGCTATGTGCATAGTAATCTCCCCGAATGTTTTTTTCGGCGTATGGCTCCAAGAAATATGGCCAAAGGGATTTTCTCAAATAGATAAGGTATCCTAGTGGGGTCTCCCGATATATGTAAGGTATGTGGGAGCTCAAATACGTAGTAGTGCTATCTAATGCACAACCGTTCACAAGGGGCCTTCCTATATGTTATACACCTGAATGGCACCTATCCGTCCGAGTGCCGACTGTTAATTTTTCAACATTTAAGCTAGCATTATGATAAGATATTTTCACTGAGAGAATAACAAGCACAACAATCACATAAGCACATCACAAGAGATAAGAGACACAAAGATTTTAGGAGGGGAAACCATAAATGGAGAAAACCCCTCAACTTCCTCTAAAATAGTATCACCACAAGATGTGATCCCAAAACAGTAAGATGACCTCCCACACAACAGCAGCCTTCTGTCTTCTGTCAAGCCAAAGATTTCCTTCTCCAAAGGTGCGCCACACTTGAGAGAGCAAGTGATGTAATTCACAAGTGATAAATAGAGAGACTCTCACTCTCTATTTATATTCTTCCGTTGACTTGAAGTGCACTCAACCATGTAGGCTTAACTTATAATTAATTACTTGAGCCTACACCTTAATTAGTGTATAATAACCCAAGTGCCCCTAAACTGTGGGGACTTACCTAATGACTTGATATGACTTGTTTACATTATTAATCCTCCTAATCGAAACATCGGGGCATGACCACATGACTCAAATACATAATAGAAACATCTCAGAATAAACATCGGGTTACAATATATGAAATACATAGAAGAATACAATCCGAAGTTACATATACACCAACACTCCCTCTTAACTAGGAAGGTATTCTTTCGACACAATTTTCAGCATTGGTCTTCTTCTCTGTATCACTGGATCATGTTCATCTTTAAGTCATATTCATATTCAAGTCATATGGATCTGGATCATCTCTTGATCTGGATCATCATACAAAGGCATCACTGGATCTAGATCATCACTCGATCTGGATCAACATCATTGGACTGGATCTGGATTATCACTCGATCTGGATCATCTCTCTGGACTAGATCTGGATCATCACTCAATCTGGATCATCACTGCTGGATCTGGATCATCACTCGATCTAGATCTCTCGGAGTCATCATACCTGGATCTGGATCATCTCTCGATCTGGATCTCCGCTGGTCATCATCAAGTGTGTACTATCTCGTCATAGGAAGTTCTACAGAGCCAGCCCTTTTTCATGCTGGATGTAGGCCTACCCTCATGTAGGTATTCGCCTAGCACTTACATCTGATCATGTAGTAAACTACAATCCCATCAAAAAGGCCCAACACTCACATTCACCAGCATGGTAGGCACAATCAACTACCATCTGTGAAATGGCTCAGCACTTACATCTGACCTACTCGTCAGAAAGGCCCTTCCATCCAGACAAGAACACATCCTATCACAGTGATGGAAGACTCCCACCTAGACAAGAACCAATCCTATCACAGTGGTGGAAGATTTCTCCACTTTCATCCAGACAAGAACCAATCCTATCACAGTGATGAAAGACTCCCACCCAGACAAGAACCAATCCTATCACAGTGGTGGAAGATTTCCTGCACTTACATCCATCCAGACAAGAACACATCCTATCACAGTGATGGAAATGCTTGCACTCACATCTGATCCTACGAGAACACATCTCCGTAGTCACATCAGAATGGCCCCCAGTCCTCCTCGACTGAGCTACCTGGTAATTGACCAGGCGCCTCCATTCTCCTAGAGAATGGCAGTTGCCCTTACATCTGACCTGCTCGTTGGAATGGCCAGCACTCACATCTGTCATGGGAGGAACTTAATCCTTTAGCCATGACCAGAATGGCTCTGCCCTTACATCTGACCTGCTCGTCAGAATGGTACAATCCCACCCAATGATGGAAGACTCTCAACTCTAATGAGGAGAGATTTCTGCACTTACATCTGACATGGAAGGAACTAAATCCTTTAGCCATGAACAGCATGGCTCTGCCCTTACATCTAACCTGCTCGTCATAATGGCACAATCCCACCTAATGATGGAAGACTCTCAACCACAATGAAGAGAGATTTCTGCACTTACATCTGACATGGAAGGAACTAAATCCTTTAGCCATGAACAGAATGGCTCTGCCCTTACATCTGACCTGCTCGTCAGAATGGCACAATCCCACCTAATGATGGAAGACTCTCAACCACAATGAAGAGAGATTTCTGCAATTACATTTGACATGGAAGGAACTAAATCCTTTAGCCATGAATAGAATGGCTCTGCCCTTACATCTGACCTGCTCGTCAGAATGGCACAATCCCACCTAATGATGGAAGACTCTCAACCACAATGAAGAGAGATTTATGCACTTACATCTGACATGGAGGGAACTAAATCCTTTAGCCATGAATAGAATGGCATAGCCCTTACATCTGACCTACTCGTCAGAATGGCTCTTAATCTCAGCACTCATATCTGACATGGAAGGAACTGAATCCTCTCACCATGATAGAATGGCTCAGCCCTTACATCTGACCATGGAAGGAACCAATCCTCTCACCATGTCAGAATGGCTCTGGGTCTCATCATTATCTCTAGGAGGAAGCCTCGATATGGAGAACACCAAGTCTCTCTCTGAAGTACTCAAACTTCAGGCTAGCCAATGGCTTCGTCAAAACATCAGCTATATGTTCCTCCGTCACAACATACAGGAGCTTCACCGCTCCTCTCTGCACCATATCCCTGATATAGTGATATTCGATCTCAATATGCTTCGACCTATCATGGAACATTAGGTTCTCTAAAAACTTCACACAACTTTGGTTGTCACAATGTATACAGGTGGCATCCCATTGGAGATCAAATATATTATACAGTAGCTTCCGCAGCCATACTACCTCACAACTAGCTGAACAAGCTGCGACATACTCTGCTTCAGTTGTACTCAATGCCACACAGGATTGCTTCCTGCTAAACCAAGAGATCACACCCGATCCCATACTGAAGCAACATCCTGAAGTACTCTTCCTGTCGATGGCACTACCTGCC
>LPNX011088159.1:108548-237698 GCA_001517045.1 Pseudotsuga menziesii
GATATTCACATTCTTCAACTAGTTTCTTTAGGTCATATTCTGATTTTGTTCTTCCCTTCAAATAGCTTGAAATTCAGGAAGACCTTCAACATCATTGCTTGCAATAGGTAGTGCTCTGTAATGCACATGTGCAAGCCTTCTATGCCAAAGCTCATTTGGCTCTACATGGATAAAGGCTTGTTCTGGATGGCCCTTCAATTCATACAAGCCTCCTTCTTGTTCTCCAATCACTACCGCATCATCGATAGTCTTTCCTTTTGGTCACATGATTATTTGACCATATATGAATGCAACCTGCATTCCAGTGTCTAGCTTGTATGAATATTCCTCACTACCTTTTATTGGATATTGGTAGTCATCTACAAGTTTCACCTTGTGAGGTGATTCATGTTCTGATAGTCTTACAAAGGATTCCTTGAATCCCATCATATGTTTGGAAGCCCCACTGTCTATAAGCCAATCATCACTTCCATGAGTAATGTTACCTATGAGAGCTGATATTAGAACATATTCATCCTCACTTGAAGAATCTTCTCTTTCATATCTGGATCTCTTTCTGGATGGTTCATCATCCTCTGCAGCATGAGCATGATGTCTTCTTTGGCCTCGTCTCCCTCTGAAACTGGAACCTCCATCCTCATGTAGGTGTCCAATCCATTTTCTTCAGAGAGATCATATACTTCCAGGTTTGGAAGTTGTCAACTTCCGCAAGCTTTTAACTAAGCTGATGTGATATATCATATTGAAATGAGAACCTCAAATGGAAATAGCAAAGGATTAGATCTTACCGATTTGAGGTGTCCATCCTTGTCCCGGAGTTCGTTGATCAGAAACCCTAATTTTCAAAAATTGGAATATTTTAGATCTGATTGGATGAACAGATAGATCTCTTCAAATGGAGCTGTCCAATGTACTCCTTTTCTGAAAACAGTGAAGCGAAACTCTCGGAATAGGAAGCCCTAATTTTCCGATTTCTTCTGCAGAAATTCCTGTTACTGTTTCTATGATATCTCCAAAATTATTTATCCTATGTGTCTAAAATTTCTCACTAAGGTAACCTCGCATGTCCCTGATCCAACACCATAGGTTTCATCAGCATTGGTTTCACCATTTGGGATTTATGATCCTTTTCCCAAGGTGACCTGTTACTGGACTGTTCAGAACAGCGAAGTTGTATGGAATGCCACGTGTCATTGGTTCATCTTCTGAGTCTTAACTTCGTACCAAAGAAATTAAAGTCCGTTCCCTTTCTGGAACATCTTCAGGAATTCCATTTGGACCTCTGTAGCCCAAGATATTGCAGATCTTCCCAGGTCTCCTGTTTATGGATGATTTCTGGAACAGGATGGAACCCTAACTTGGAGAGATCATATCTCCCAGAATATAGCAAATAAGAGGTTGACCGTTGGAAAAAGTGTTCACCAGTATTTTATCTTCAGCCCCTGCAATTTTCAGCTTCTGATACTTCGCCAATCTCAGAATATAGCGACTGTACCAAAACTTAGCAGTTTTAGTATTTAGGGTTTCTCCTAGCTCAGGGTCAAACTAGGGTTTGACTTTCCCGGAGTTTCACCCAACCAAATTTATTGATCCAGGTCTCTAAATTTCGGTTTTTATGAGGAGAAAAATCCTATGCTATTCTCACTCAAAAATTCCTCTTCTGTAGAAAGCCCTAATTTCCACATCGAAACTGAAAATGCTTGAAATTGAATTTCGCATCGACAGGAAGATGCACCCTTCAATGGAGAGTCATCCTAGCATACTTTTGCTGAAAATATGTGGAGGAAGATCCACAAAATAGGAAGCCCTAGTTCCTATAGCTGCACAATGTCTTCTTCTTAGGTTATCTCTGATACCATGTTAATTTTTCAACATTTAAGCTAGCATTATGATAAGATATTTTCACTGAGAGAATAAAAAGCACAACAATCACATAAGCACATCACAAGAGACAAGAGACACAAAGATTTTAGGAGGGGAAACCATAAATGGAGAAAACCCCTCAACTTCCTCTAAGATAGTATCACCACAAGATGTGATCCCAAAACAGTAAGATGACCTCCCAACACAACAGCAGCCTTCTGTCTTCTGTCAAGCCAAAGATTTCCTTCTCCAAAGGTGCGCCACACTTGAGAGAGCAAGTGATGTAATTCACAAGTGATAAATAGAGAGACTCTCACTCTCTATTTATATTCTTCTATTGACTTGAAGTGCACTCAACCATGTAGGCTTAACTTATAATTAATTACTTGAGCCTACACCTTAATTAGTCTATAATAACCCAAGTGCCCCTAAACTGTGGGGACTTACCTAATGACTTGATATGACTTGTTTACATTATTAATCCTCCCGATCGGAACATCGGGGCATGACCACATGACTCAAATACATAATAGAAACATCTCGGAATAAACATCGGGCTACAATATATGAAATACATAGAAGAATACATTCTGAAGTTACATATACATCAACACCGACATCCCTCATGTTGGCACACAAAAGGACACTTATGGATAGATGTCTGCCCAAAACACTATAGCTTGGCTTATGATGAAGTACATTCCCTATATACCCAACTGGTTACTTTGCTATTTTACCATGTTGAGATGTATTCACGACTATTCTTCTATACAACTCATGAGTCATTCGCGAGTCCCGGTTGATGCAAGTCGTGAATCCTTGTATTCGTGGGTTGCCCTTATGCTTAGTCGCGAATCATTCGCGGGTTGCTCTACTACATACCCGCGAATGTGTATATTAACATGAAAACATAAAAACACGTGCCAATGGGAGATTAGTTAATCCATTTAACTTAATTTCCTTAACTGCTACAACTTCCCCAACCTTCGAGAACTGCCTTATTTCACCCATATAAATACAGGCCTTGGGGAGGGTGTTAGATATATACACTTGGAGAGCAAATTTATGCTGGTGGATTGTTTACAGAAGCCTTTGGAGCAGTGAAACTCATAATCCTTTGGTTGCAGAGGAGTCCTTGTCTCAGACGTTGGGTTGTAACCTTAAACTCTTTCCATTATTGATAATAAAGAGATTACTTTTTCCATATGTGTTTCATGTCTTGTGGTTTGATAAATGTTTATATTTCAGTATGATATGTGTTTTATCTAATCTGCCTATATGTACATGAATCATCTTGTGTCTGGAAGAGTGTTTCTTGACAGGTGAAAGAGGAGCAATCTTGAAGACTTTGGAAGTGGAACAGAGAGGAAGAGGATAGCAAGGATCGACCTTCGTTTAACAAGTAAGTCCTTCTAACCCTCCTATTTCCTATTCTGTACTTTAGAAGTCAATTGTCTGCAAGTGATTGAGTATGTTGGTAACCCCAGACCTATGGTTATTAGGTGCATAATCCTGTACAACACTATATACAATCGAGTACGTGAAGTACCTTTCTATATAACTCAAGGGTACGTGAAAGGCCATTCGATATACCAATGATAAGTGGAAGAACGGTGCGATTCCCGTGATGTAGTGTGGACGAGTAACGACAACTCCTATGCTTAATGATGCCCGAACATGTCTCTAGCCTATCACTCAAATTGCTATGTAAATTTTAATCCTATAACTACTGTTAATTTTAAAGTGGACGGTTAGGTGAATGCATGGAATTTTGACAGAAAAAGTAAAACCATGCAGATATGTAGATGCAAATATTTCACTTTACCGTTCAAGATATGCCTACTTATGGGAGGGAAAGAGAGTATTTTCTTTTCGTTTTGAAAACCAAAAATTCCCAAACAACTACTTTGAACAAATCAAATCCAAAGACAAGAAACACATACCAAACTCATTTTTCTTTTTGAAAGCAATTAGAGGGGTAAGAGTCTCTTTTCCGAAAAGAAAAACAACAAGCACTCTACATGCATATGCACTCTATTTTTTCGATTTTTCTTTTAAACATAGATAGATCTAACTTAAAACTACACTATTTTTTCTTTTGATGAGATAGTACTAATGCAAGAGAGACAAAAGAACAAAGGGAACCTGAAAGATTTTGAGGCTAATCAGAGATCCAGTGCCCTATGCTCAGTAATAATAATGAACTAATCTCAATAAATAAATAAAACTTTTTTAGAAGAAAAAAGAAGTCCTCTATGGAAAAAAATATGAAATTAAGATGATAAGCAAGTGATTTTTCTTTCAATATTTATAAATGAAACGAAAAGAGATCTAACCGAAACTTAAGCTTTCAAAAATTCCTTTCAGAATCACAACCAACAAGCATGAAAGCAAACGAATAATCAACAAGCCTAACCTATCTTTTGAATTCTTTCATCAAACAAGTTTTCGCCACACAATTTTCAACCATGAGCATTCATATTCAAAACAAGAAAGCCTGACAATGTAGGGATGAAAGCAAGCAAAGTCTACGTTTTGCAAAAAATGACAAAAAATAAGTTCTAGAACAAAGCCTACTTGGCACCGCGCTGGAGGGGTCTTGGACAGAGTAGTTCTGGATAAGCACCACTTCTGGCTAATGAGGTTTAGGAAGTGGCACCACTTGTTGCCAACAACACATGTGTGGTTCCCTAAATAGATTCAAAACACAAGGCAAATTAGAATTCAAGTTAAAAATTGATCAAATCAAGGTAAATACTGATGAATTGACAGTAAAAAAGAGCATATAAGGTCGAACTAGTTCATATCTGAATGAATCTGAAAGTTTTAAACCAAATTTCACTAAGTTAGATGGAAGATCTAACTGAAGAGAGTTAGAAACTAGATCCTAGATTCAGAAAAGTTTTCAACGACTGAGGAAGATCAGATCAATTGAAATTTGCTTTGTTCCCTAGCGGAGTCACCAAATTTGTAGTCAGGAATATTGCACCTTTTGCAGAAAGGAGCTATTCCTATGGCCTAAATGGTTCAGATCCAAAACAAATGAGTGAATGACAAAGGATGAAGACCTTCCCTGAATGTTGTAAACACTTGGAATAATTCTTTGATGATGAACCTGTGTACCTGCAAACATTTCAAACAAACAAGAACATCAAAGCTAGCAGAAAATTATTCACACATCCATACTAGTGACTAAGGAATCCAGTAACATATACATGCGAGATCAGTACAACAAATATGTGGGACAGAAATCAGCTTTGCATTAAGAAATGAATGAAGAAGCTTACAACCATTGCCTTAGTGTTGACAAACTCCTCCACAAGACAAACACCTCATCCCCGATAACTCCAAATTGCTCTCTTGTGCTCTGCAATGGATTGGACTAGATAGTCAATTCAACACCATAACAATACCATTCAGTTCTCCCCCTCAACTATGGATATGAGCCTGTATTTATAAGGCTCAATGGATAGGGATAGTTGAGAGAATTGTGGGTGAGGTGGCTCTAATATCCTACCAAGAGGGATCTCAACTTCAACTAACCCATATTGATAGGGATAAGGGAGGACACAAGGCTCAAGTTCTAGAAGCCTCGAGAATCTTCTCTTTTTCCATTTTTACCGAGGGTACCGCTTTTCTTCTCTTATGACAGAGTGGTTTAGGTGAGAACCACTTCAACAACAAAGCACATACACGGTGGCACCACTTCTCGATAACAATACACAAGCGGTGCTGAACAAGGTACCACTCATTAGCCAAAGGGAAAGCATGGTGCTAGGTTTTTTCATGTAGAATTGATATCCAAAGCAAGTTTCTACTCCAAGTTTTGGGATATAGGGAAAACATAGGGTTTTAAGGATCTCATCACATGTTGCTGACAAGATTTGAGCAATAACATTGTCCCTATTCATTTAGAGAATATTAAATTATTCTATAGACAAAGAGAGTCTCAGTAAGGCAATGCACAATTATCATGCTAACCCAAATGACGTGCTTAATCATGTACTACACGAGGCCAAAATTGAAATTTTTTAAATTTGTGCATGCTTGGACTGAAATTTGGCATGGTTAGAATAGATGCACACATTGAAATTGTGAGAGGATTTCCCTACTCAAACATTATTGACACCCTAGTTGATCATGTACTTGACCCCACATATAATAAGTGACATGTGAATGGGGCGAATGGTGTTTTTTCTTCAATTTGTAATTGTATGGACTAAAATTTGACTTTGTTAGAGTAGACATGTGTGTTGTCGGTATGAGAGGGTTTTGAGACTCAAACATGATTCACTGGTCATGATGATATTGGACGTGTGTGTTGTCAGTATTATGATACCGGTCATGATGATGATGATCCTGATCATGATGCCAAGGACGACAATGATGATGATGATAATGACGATCATATGTATGATGATGATGATAGTCATGATGATAACAACAATGACCATGATGATGATGCTTATGATGACGATGATGTTGTTGATGTTGATGACAATGATTGTCATGAGGATTATGATGTTGTTGTTGTTTATGATGATTGTGATGACATCAACAATGATGACGATGATGACAATGATGACGATGGTGTTGTGTATGATGATGATGATCCCGATCATGATGACAATGATTAATAACATTATGAAGAAGAGGAAGGAGGAAGAGTGACTCAGGGACATATACATGAATCTATGACTTTTAAGATCCAAGTCATATGTCAAATATATTTCCTCCCTCCCACATCAAATATCTAACAATCCATAATTTTATCAGTGTATAAACCTTGGTGAATCTTATGAACTATTGAATTTCTAACCATATTCCCCTACATCACCTACTTTCTTTATTCATCCTCCCCTACATTGAGTTTGCACTAGGTGCCATTATAAGCATCAATGAGTTTGCACTAGGTTCCATCCACAAATGCAAGGAAGTACTTGAGACTTTATTCACAAGCTTGAACTTAAAGAAAAAATAAAAAGTAAAAAGTGTAGTTGGTAGCCAAAGGATATGAACCAAAATAAATAATTGATTATGAGGATACCTTTTCACCAATAAAAAATATGAGAACCATCGAGGCCATGTTAGCATTGACAACTAGTGAATCATTAAATAAATGTGAAAATCGATTTTTTGAAATGGTGGATTGAAGAGGAAGTATTATTCTCTAACATATTGGAGAATATTTGGAACCTTCACTTTCTTATAGAATCTATATTTTTCCACCCTTATATAACACATTGGACTTGAGGAATTACCTTGTTGTCAAATATTACAAGATTTATGGTAAGCCAAATGCCCCAAACAATGATAAAAGGAAATGCCCTAAAAGGTTTTTTGGAAGATTTGTCACACCAAATTTTGAGCCCATATTCAATAGTATCTCCAAACCAAGGATCCCTTAACCCTATGAAAACCTCTATTTCCTTCTAGACATGTTTAACAAAACTATAGAAAATTATTAAGTGGTAATTTGTTTCATCGCTTTCCATACATAGAATACACCAACCAAGTCCTTTGAAATTCATGTTCATAAGTTGTACCAAGTTAATAATTTATTGTTTAAAATAAACCACATAAAAATGTGAATTTTAGTAGGACATTTGAAATGGAAAACCTTTAAGACTTAGTAGGGAATTTGAAATTTTTTTTTTTAAATATCATCATTGATGCATGCCATTTATTATTGAAAGTTTCAATTTAAATCTAATCATGTATTTAAATCTTATTTACATCTAATTTACATCATAGTTTTCATATTATACTCCTAAATGATGTCGCTTAAGAGACACCTTACGGATGAGTATGTTATTCCATCAACATTAAATAAATGTTGATGGCATAACATACTCATCGGTAGGGAATCACTTAAGAGACGTCATGTAGGAGTATAATTAAAAAAAATGCTAGTTCTCTTGGTACCATTAAAATAAATTAGGGACTCAATCTAGTTCTTTCTTTACGAGATATAGATATTTCACCCTATACCTTGGTATATGTGAAAGACTCCATAGTTTCCATGCATATTGAATTTTATTTTCTATGACTCTTTTTTGAGTATTTATGCTTAGGTTGGGACCAACCAGAGTTTGATAAACATAAAACATAAAAAAATAATAAATATAAAAAAAATAAAACAATAATAAACATAAAGAATTAAAAAAGAATAAAAAAAACATTTCAAAATATAACACTCACCTCCTTCCTGCATGTTACGAAGACTACACATTTCATTGAAGAGGTCGTGGAGCTCATTGAGGAGGTCTGAGAGGACATCAAAGAGGTCATTAAAGAGGCCATGGAAATCATTGAGGAGGCCTGATATGAGGTTAGAGAGGTCATTGAAGAGGTCATGGAGGTCATTGAGGAGATTTGAGAGGTTAGTGAAGAGGTCGAGCGCTCATCAAGGAGGTGAAAGAGGTCACTGAAGAGGTCATAGATTTCATCGAGGAGGTCACAGAGAAATCGAAGGTCACTGAGAATATCCACAGGAGACAAAATTCCTCCAAAATCAGACAGTAACCTACCATTTGACCTAGCCATATTACTCTGTTAAATTTCTCAATGTTGTGGATACGTTTTGGTTTTAGGGTAGGGATTGTGCAAAATTTTGAAATCTTAACATGACCCTAATTAACAACCAATACCTTTTTCTTGAATACAATACGGTAGGGATTTTGCAACAACCTTAGAGAGGTAAAATACATCAGACATGTGGAAAAATTCTCACTTTACCTCATTTCCATTTTTTTTTCCTTGATTGATTTTAATTCTCCTTATTGGGAGATGGGTTGATGAGTTCAGTACTTACTTCTAAGAACAAATACCCCTCTTTGGATTCAATTGATTGGGATGTATGGCAGGTAGGATTCTGAGGAACATATCTTAATGTCACAAGCAATATCAAACCCTGCCGACCAAGAATGGTTTTCCGTCGAAAAATGGAACAATATCTTCCAGTGATTTTCTCCTCATTTCATTCTAGATCTTTTCAGTTTTTTTTTTTTCAGTTATTAGCAACAGTTTATAATCATTTGTCTCCATATACATTTCCAACATCAATAATTTCATAATTAGGACATATCCTAACTAACTAAACTTTGATTTTCTGTAAAAAAATAAAATAATGGAGATTGAATAACTTAAGGGAAGAAGCTTAAAAATTAGCTCTAATATCCAAATTTAAGGGAAGTGTTCTTTTCTTGTGCCTCTGGTGAGATATGATCTGAATTTAGTGAATAATAATTTATCACACCAATATGAAATAAGACTACCACCTTCTTAAGATGTCCAAATTGGGTCATTCATATAAGCAAACATTCATATGGACTTTGCAAAAGCAAAGAAATTTCTAGGATTTAGTATCGATCGATAAATCATAGACTTTGGAATGCCAATTTTGTGAAGAACATACATCGACTTCATTTTTTACCCTTATAAAATCTTCATTTTATTACAAAGCATAGGTGACATGATGTAGAATATCCTTCTTGTCATTAGAGAAAAGACCATGCAAATGGAATTTCGTGGGTACTGATGTCTTTGACTAGCAACCATAGATTGTCATCTCTATGGAAGATAGTGCCTATGCATTCATCCTGAAAATCTCTTAAGATACCATCCTTGAGTTAATAATAATAACCCCAATAAACATATTTTGAAATCAAGTTAATCATTGTGTCCAATGATTCTACACTGGAGAAACATAACATTCAGAAGCTAAGTTACTAGGCTATGGATATGGATGATCCACCATTTTTTTGAAAATCTAGGATCTATCTAGTTAGCGCAGGAAAACCTTTGCAACATAAATATATTCAGTTGCAATACAATATATGTGGGCACTTCCATACTCATTAATATGACAAATAGCCTCATTACCATCCTTCACTTTTTCCAAATTACATGTCGTGGAACTATATTCATAATGGGGATTACTACCTATAGAAAGTAAATGTTAATGTTAATTTGAGCTTAATGTTACACAATAGCCAACATGCATCAAGTGTTCAGGATATCATATTTAGACCTGAGTGCCTCTTAGGACTGTAATTTACCCCTTAAATACGTGTCTTCCATCTACCATACGTTCAATTATCTTCCCATCCATCTGTAGGTCATCCTATCTCACTTACCCTTAAGATTTATAAAAAAAATATTAAACTTTATAATTTTGTCCTTCCACTTGGTTGTTGGTTATACCTCTAATTTTCTAAGTTTTAAGGTCAGATTTGAAGTATTTCAATCATAAACAAATTTTCCAAGTGAGAAAATAATCCAACAAATCAAATACTTCCCTAATCATTGTTTTTTGTTGAGTATGAGTGTACATTCATACCCTTTGTTTACTCATATATTTTTGGTTTTTATCATCCTTAATCATTGTTGGTTTACTGTGGAATTTTATAGGTTCCTTTCTACCTCAAGCAAATTCATTGTAAAATACCATGCCACTAAGTAAATTGAATCAATCAATTCCAAATGATTTTTGTATTGGAGCAATCCCCTATAAAGAGATCCATGGAAGGAGGTTTTTCTGCAAATTTTGACTTTTTTTCTGGTAGTTTTCCTAAAATACCAATGTGAATTTAATAGGCATGTGTTAGTAGGCTTAAAAAACCAATGATGTGAACATATTTAATTTCTTGAATCATTTCAAAGGGAACCTTACAATAAATCTATTTGTGAACAAAAATTTATGGCTCATGTTTTGTCTAAAGAAACGATACATTCCCCTGTGGGGTAAGTTAACATTGAAGCATACTTGGAAGGCCATATCACTTCCACAATTCATGAACTTAGGTTCTAAATATGAGTTCATTGAAATGTAGTGTATCTCTTTGTAGTCAATTTCTAGGTAGCATTGTCTATGTTTTTTAAGGATTCTGTAAGGACCACATTATTGAGTTAGAATAGATTGAGATGTTTGAACCTAAATGTGATTTGTCTCACTTGGTATGGATATTCAAAACTGGAGTTATATTCACTTTTCCAAACACTACTATTTCTATCTTCTTTTAGAAGAGTAAAATTGTGCAAACTATATGTCCTTATAGTTACCACAAACTAAAATGAAATGTGAACTAATAACACCTTCAAATGTTTGATTTAATGTGATCCTTGCAATTCGATCTCAAAATATTCAAATATGCATGAATTACTAAACCTTAATAGTTTTGGAAAGGTTGTATTGTTAAGTATAAATTGAAATTGAATGGACCATATCTCCTAAAACTTTACACCAATGGATCTAAAATTTGAAATTGTAACACCTTTAATCCTTATTGTGACTGAATACCATAATTGTTAGACATACACATTAGATTGAAAATAACTAGTTCAGCAATTTTTGACGACTGTATAGAGACCATAAATACATATTTTACCATCTAAAATTTTGCAATAATGGATGTTCATGTTAAAACTATAAGACCCTCAGATGTATTCTTTCAATTGAATCGAATTTAACTACAATTGGAATTATAAGGGTATAATTAATACCACAAAATTTTGGACTTAACAGACCAAGATAGTTTTCAAGAGACATAACATATTCAAAAAACAATTACAGAATTTGACCGACCATAATTACATTTCTTTACAACCACAGGAATGGGAAGGCTTTCCCTGTGGTGTATTGGTGACATTGTTCCTCTCCATGTCTAGCTTCGATACCTTCATCGTCATCCATTCGAACCTTATCTCTAGATCATCTAGCCATGTTAGCATTGCCTGTTTTGACTGGGAGATGGTGCCAGTAAGCTCTTCACAGATCTGGATCAAGTCTTTCTCCACCATTTCAAAGCGACGACCTCTTTCCTCGTCTGACCACAACAAGAACCTCTTATAATTCATGATATTCCTACAAATATTCCAGATTTCTTCTTTCAGTGCAGGGGACAGAGAAACTGGATCTGTTGATTCAGAGCTAGAGGCTATGGTAGTGTTGGACAGCACGATAATTTGAAAATAATAAATCCATTCCTAAACTGAATATAGCGCATTGTGCAGAGAGCCACCCCATTGGGGGATTTGAAGCATGAAACAATCCCTTACGATCCTCTGAGTTACCCAGAATACCCAACATCCTATACGAGTTCATCACATGATCTAAAATTCAGGAGGGAACTGGAAAAGGACTATGGCATGGGGAGCACTAAGCTAATCTGCTCTCGGATCCATCATCTTTCATCAAGATTGACATTATTTTAAGTATGAAGGCCCATAAGTCTAGGCTCGCATGCATGGTCCCACGAGCCTGCATGAGGGAGCCCAGAGTTATGTTCCACCACGATGATGAGAACTACGTGCCTAAGAACTTAACACACTTCTCCAATTCGTTGGTCCTATGTTATAGGATAGAAGGTGTTGATTCCATTGAGAGTAAGGATCCCTTTGTTAGATTCATCATTCAAACCTCTCGTTGGATGCTTATGTGGGGTTCATAAGCTATGTAAATTGGAATCATTGGGTTAATCAATTAATTATGGAATTTTATTTTAATGGCGGAAATTATTGGCTACCAAATGCTAGGTTAATTTATTATGCGATTATGTGAAGTGGTAGGTTTTATAGTTCTTATGGTTGAATGTATTGACCAAGTAGTGGTGTTTATGTGTGTATGTGTGCATTGTGGTGTATTGGAACTTGCTTGTAAATGAAATGAATCTAAAAAACTTGAAATTGTTAAATATGGAAGCATAATCCAAAGTAAAAAAAAAATATTGTAAATAAGTAAACAAACCTTCAACCATATTTTTTTACTGAGATTGCATGGTATAGTACGCGAATAGAACATCCAAGAAGGTGTGACTCCAACCAATTAATGTTTCCATAACTATGCAAATTAGCCTAAATTATTTCAATACTAAAAATGAAGGTAACATGATGTGTATGTTTTAAATATTCTTGAAGGAAATAGACTAAAAGTAAACATTAAAAGTAAAAACATTTATACTTAATGAGGAGATGGGAAAACCTTCTAATTTAATTTTGATCAACCCAAATGAATCACTTAAAAAAACACAAGTTGGAGAGCATAAAAAAATGGAAATGGTGAAGTACTATTAAATTATAAATCAGTGAACGCCATCCAATAAATATATGTTAGTTGAGATATATAAAATGTAGAATGTGTTGTGGGTGCAGAATATGATTTGGAGGAAGGAACCAAACATCTAATGATAAATGTTTAGATTCACAAAGAAAACAAAGATAATTTAGTTGAATATAATTGTTTCATTGTGTCTAAAGCAATTAATTTAACCTATATTGGTTTTTGTTTCACTCAAAGTAGACCCTATTTGCTCTAGCTCTTATTTTTGGTTGGTCCATGATGGGTATTCCAAGTGTGGAGGATTCTTACTTGGAAGTAGGAACTTTATTGTTGCTTATGTGGAATTCCTTCCTTGGAGGGTTGAATACCTTGAAAACGTACCTAGATCCTTCATGATGGCCATTTTAAAGTATGGTTCTCCATATTTTACTTTAAACTCCATGAATGCAAGCACAAAAGAAAAATTTTCCATTCTCCTTCTATGTTGATATTTACCCAAAACCAAAAAATTGAAACTTTTATCCCTTGGTGCAGGTAGAACTAAATAGGCGTTGGGATTCCTATAGGTCTATTAGGTTTTTGAAGAGGCACATGGTGTTGCAAGATCTAATGTTGTGGTATCAAGAAACAAGGACACAGTGAAGATATTTTGAATCATGTTGGTATGTAATTCAATATTTTACTATCACTATCCATCAAGTTACTCTAACAAGGGTTGGTTGTAATGAAGCTTTTTTCTCTTACCTTTACTCTGTCTAGCGTTGAGTGAGGGAGGATTCTTGATATTCATTGAATTTTCTAGAAGAATTTCAAGGAGCCATGGCATACAAAAAGACAGTTTGTGCTAGTTTGAGATCAAAAGTCTCAAAATGTCATAAAACAAATGTCCACAAAACTAAATAAGATAATGTAATTTATTAATGTTCAACAAATAACAACAAAGGTATGTCAATTGGACTAAAATAACACAATAAATATAGGTATAGTGCGAGAGTGCAAAAGAAATTCATGGCATGATATTGAAAGAAGGAAAAAATAAATAACTAAGTGTCTAGCTAAAAGTTAAATGGTTGATTAAAAGAAGATATCAAGTTTAGTGCAAGTGAAAGAAATATGCTAGAAACTAGTGAGTGTCAATTATTAAAAATGCAATGTCAACACATGGTGTAGCTAGATCTAGTTTTCGAGGATAGGTAAGGAGGCCTCAATATAGGCTCCTCATCATACTAATCAATAAGTATGAAAGATCCAATTCATTAGTGAATGATATCCTTGTTGGAATTGGAAATCCTAGCCATGAGTGGATGGTGGGGTCTATATATGCTCCTTGAAATAGTTAGAAATCAATGTGAAAAGGATAATGCACTAGCAAATGATATCCTCCTTGTAGTGGTAAGGGTTAACTAAGAGGACATTCCTACAAGGTCCTAGGGGGATCATAAGAGTGACAATTTCCAATTATATTACCATCCAAGGTTGTGGGAAAGAAACTCCATATGGAAGAATAGTCATGAAAAGTAGAACAACTTACAATCATGAATTGCAAATAGGAAAGAAAACTACAATTGTAGGAAATTACAAACATATTCTAGAAATGGAGGAATTTTGAGAGATAACTTCGAGAAATCAAGAGATACATGTGTGTGAATGGTATGCAAACAAGAAATAAGTGTTTTTAAAGACTTGTAAATCACCAAAACCAGTTGGAGTTGAGATTTCACAATGTGTTTTGGGAAAGGAGACCAAAATTACAAAACTCTACACTAAACTAGTAACAACAATGTGAAAACAAATCACATACAAGAAAGGAAAATGAAGGGAAATTATGCAAACATAAGAGGAGAATGTTTTTTGACCAATTCTTTTATTATTACAATTATCAAATACATTTTAAGTGAGTGATTATCTTTGACCAAATCACCTATGAAATATTAACAATGTAGGTAGAGTACAAAACAAATTTAATACATATTCAGACTAAGTTTAGTAGGAACCAGGAATTAAGTCTCATTCCAGTAAGCATACCCCATATTCAATTCATTCAAAGGGTAGAGTCCCTATAGGATTCTATGGTATTTTCCCACACAAAGGTATAAGCCAACACCATAAGACCACATCATCCAATCATTTGTATTCCCAATAGTTTAAATAACAGGGATTTAGGTTATTGCTAGGTGACAACAAGGAGTGTTATTTAGTATTTTTTCTTGCACTATTTATTAACTTAAATTTATTTTTGGTCATTTTTTTCCAATTTTGAACATGCAAGACAATTAAAGGAAAAAAAACTTAATGATCAACATATGCATTTTCAATATTGGGGGAGAACTGCTAACTATGTATGATGATAGTGGAAAATGCATGCCTTAATGGCTTGTAATTCTCTAATATGAATTATTCATACCCAAAAAGGTCCTATCTGAATTTTTTTCCCATGATGCAGGTAGAACCAAATAGTTATTTGTCAGACATTTATTCCTTGAGCAAGGGTATTTCAGTAAGACTATGTGAAAGTCAGACATCCAGTAGGTCTACAAGGGTTATATCAAATAGATGTCAAAAGATCAAAAGAAAAATCCATAAATGCATGGAATTTTTCTTGCTGAAGGGGGGTCATGTTCCTATGATGATGAGATAATAGGAGACATTAAGGTTCCCTTGAGGTAAACACATCTAGTGAAAGAATGGATACCCAAGGATCTTCCTCAACTAAACACATATTTTTGTGTGAACGAGAGGATGTATCGAATTGCACCATCCTCATTACATGGTTTGGGGTTGTTTTGCATGTATGGAATAAAGGTCAGTTACGACAGATGTACAGAATTGATGGAGTATGTTGGACCTTGTTACAACTACAAATATTGGTTGCACCTAGTCCAATTTACACAAAGTATGTGCAGATATGGATTTTCAGCAAATTAATTACAGCTGAAAGAAAAATATCAAAATAAAGGAGCAACGCTATACATTGATGAAAGGAAAAAAGCCACATGGAATATTGCAGGGTTTATAAATAGTACACAACCAGGGTCTATAATTAAGAAACCCAACTGCATATTTGACGGGTGTGAAGGAAACCGTGTATTTGTATGTGCCATTAAATCAATAGTTGTAGGGTAAGATTTGCTTATTAATTACAATTTGAATCAAGTAGATACAAACACGGTTACTATGGGAGTGGTACATCCAACAATTTTCCCAAACTTTTATTAATTAATTTAACCTCTTAAGTATTTTTTGCTAGTCAATTCTTATAATTTTGTTTACATTTTCTATATTTACTTTGCAGGGTAGTGATCAGGGCATCTCCCTAGCAGCTGGTCAGAGGAGTACAACTTCCTTGATGCAGCAGGTATATTACATCTTTATAAAATTACAAATCTAATTTTAAAAAAGATTTTTTTTTTTGCTGTGTTTTACCATGAGTACATTCGTTTGGTTTATATAATGTTATTTTTAGATTTGTTGCAGAGTGTTTATTGGGGAAACCACCTGGATGTTGATTAGACTAAAAAAACATCAGGGCAACATGTATACTTGATTGTAAATGTACAATTGAAATACGTCAACATGTTTTCTTATTATGTTGTTACCGTGAGTATTTTGGCTTTGTTTGGATACTTTTTTATATGTTTTTGAATTGGGGTATTATAAGGGGAACCTCCATAGAAGTAGATGATACCAAACCTCCCTCGAGGTAGCAGGTATACATTGATTCAATTATATAAATTAAATATGAACAAAAAGTTTTTTGTTGTTGTGTTTTTTCATGAGTATATTCGATTCATTTTGATAATGTTATCTATATACTTGTTGCCGAGTGTTGATAAGGGAAACCACACGACTGTTGATCAAACAATAGAAGCCTTGATGTAACACATATACCTGATTGTAATTGTACAATTTAAATGCATCAAAATGTTTTCTTATAGTGTTGTTACCGTGAGTATTTTGGTTACTTTAGATCATGTTTCTATGTTTTTTATGCAGGGTGTTATAAGGGGCACCTCCCTATCAATAAATCAGGGTAGGTACCCTATAACCACTGATCCAATGAGTAGACAATCCTCGAGGCAGCAAGTATAATTCATTGTAATTGTACAAATATAATATATATCATAATGTTTTTTTTATTTTTGGTGTGTATATTGGTTTCTTTCTGATAATGTTTTCTACCTCTTTTTTGTAGGGGGATGATTGGGGTAAGTTCCCAGCTGTGGATCAGACGACACCGGAATTAAGGCATCAGGTAAACCTAATTGTAATTTTATGAATATATCATGATCGATATGTTTTGTTAATATACTTTTCTTCCTCCATCTATTGCTTTCATGTTAGTAATGTTATATATATTTTTGTTGCATACCACTAATTCAGAGTTTGAAACAACATCAGAGCAATCAATAGCTTTAGATGTGGATGAGTTGATGCGCGATGTTGGGATTGGTTCTTCTCTAGACCTGATTAAGATGATAGAGAAGGCCTTGAAAAAAATTTAATGATGATATCCTTTGTATGCTATTCATTTTGCCGCAGATAGATGAGATTCAAGCGAAGGTTGATGTTTTGGTAAAGAGATCGCATGCCTTGCAAGTAAGTTGTGGAATCTTGAATCATAATATAAATTCATTTAGTACTTTATAATTTTTACTTGTATATGATGGTGAACTTATAAATATGCTTTGTATGTACCGTATTTCCTGCGACCACACACTAGTGGTAAAGGAAGTGTTGGCCCCAATGATTCTCGTGGAGATTCGTCACATGAGAAAATGACTCCACATACATCTCATGTTCCACTATTTTCGAATGAACAGTTAACAACACCTTTTGCGACACCCCCAAGGCCAGCTTTGACTGCACCATCTAGTGACCGACGTGCACCAGATTATGAAAAAGAAGGGGTCGATGCAGAGATTGTTAGTATTGATATTGTTGAAGCGACATTTCCTAGGTATTCTTGTGTCAATAACACAGGTACAATATAGACAAGATGCTTGGTGGATGAAGAGCTCGTTCCAATAAATATAGAGAAGATCGCAAGTAATTATTATGCATTGTTCGAATTAGTGTTTATAATTTGATTGTAATATACCGATAAAAAATTGTCTTTCAACTAATGATGGCATGATTAGGGGTAATTTTAGGGGCGAATTTTAGCCTAGTGGGCTATTTTTCCATGTTTCTCTCCCAAAAAAGATTCGCCATTTTCCTTTTTTTGAAGCCCTGTTTTGCCCAATTTTGATGGGGTAAAAAGTTTTCACCCTAAAAATTGCCAAATTATTATATAAACAATATAAATCCTTGGAAATTAAAATATTTTTTGAAAAATATCGCCAATCATTTTATAGTTGGCGTTTTAAGAATTGGTAATATTGGCCAACATTTATACACTTTTAAATAAGAATGGTTCCTTAAAATCATCCCTGGGCATGATCATTTTGCAGGAAATGACGTTTTTTTATAAAAATATAAATGATTTTTCCTTTGATATCTTTGGGCCCACCATCCGCACAAGGTGGGATAGAAAAATTTAAAATTTAAAATATGAGCTAACTAATCGGTTGGTTGGCATGTTTGGCAACGAGACCTTTAATAGAGCCGTGGCCTTAAAGAAGGTTGGAGAACATATAAATATTTTCCAGGACCAATATAGGGTTCACCTAGAAAGGAACCCTAGGAATGATCACCCTCTGATGATTCCAACTAGAGAGTGGAAAGCCCTAGTGGAAGATGGAAAGGACAGGGATCTAAGAAAACAAGTAAACGTACAACCAAGAACAAGGAGGTATGCAATACTTTCCACAATGTAATTCTAAACCTTATTATTATTAATTTCTATATCAAATTTGGAACATCTAACCTATTTGAACACTTTCATAGGCTATCTAAGACATCAAAGGCCACAAAGGCAAGACAAGAAAAAATTGGTCAGCACATGCTTGGGCCTATTGGTTATTCGAATTTGGTGGCACGAATTGTAAGTATTGAAAAACTAATAACCCATCCAAATAATAAATTACAAATTATTTTCATTTTATTGCACCAAAAAAGGTAAATTCATGGTGTTATGCAAATATGTAGACTGACCGATTCAAGGAAGTGCCCACTGAGGAAGACTTGAAGCTTTGCTTCCAGTACGACTTTGGAGCTATTGTTGAACACCGAAAAAGATTGTATGGGAAAACAAAATATTTTGGTGATCCATCTTGCGCACAAATATATAAAATATATATAGTTTAATGAATATTTATTATTTGTGCAAATTACTCCTTATAAAAAATTTCTATAAAATATTGACTATGTTTTGAGTAGGAAACCAACAATCCAATCAATGTCAAGGTCAATGGACAACAACCAATCAAAGAGCATGCTTTGAATCATGGTAATGAATTTATCCATATTCTACGTCACTTTTAAATATTTCATTGAAGATGGTGAACATTAATTGTACTTTTCAATGTTTAAACAGGAGAGCATGTAGATGGTCACACTGAACAAGTTGAGCCTAGAGTACAGGAATATGAAGTACATCATGTGGCCACATCAGGTAAAAAAACACCTTTGTAATGTTATTTTAAATGAAATACTTGTCGTTATAATACCATAATATATCAATGCAACATTTTCAAATTATTGCAGCAAATTCGGACCCCTTGCCGCAAAATCCACGATAAGTTGTTGAACCACCAAGAACTGAACAACAATTTCCATACGATGAGTTTCTTCTTGATTTTGTAAAGAGAAAAAAAAATGGAAAGAAATGACTGAAGAAATACTATGAAATTATTTTTCGTTAATATAGTGTCATGCATATTTTTTCCCTACTGAATGAATGATTGGTTTAATGAATGTTAGCTTTTATTTGAGTGAATGGTAAATGTTTCTTTATGATGAAATATGCATGTTTGCACATAAAAAATATTTCAAGTACATGCATTGGGTATGGGGAATTGAGAGTGATGTGAGGGGGGGGGGGGGGGGGGGGGGNAGAGAATATTAAATTATTCTAAAAACAAAGAGGATCTCAATGAATGGCTATGGTGGTGCCTTTCTTCAACCCACTCGCGTGTCATCTAAATTTTGACAATTTCCTAGGTACATTCCTGGATAATTCACTGAGTGAATACCTTCATATACTTGTTGCAATAGGTACAATGATATAATGTAATCTTTGCATTTATTATTTATGCTATTTAAAGTAACACATTGTATTATGGACATGAGTATATTCATTTGAACATATTTAATATATATTTGACATGGTGTGTGGCAGGTCCCATATATAGATTCATCCTTGGGGGGTGTCAAGCTTGGCACACATGGTCATAAAGACATGTTTGAATGGGTCACTATAAAGCTTACAAAACTTAATGATCAACGTGATGTTGTACAACTTTTGAAACCAAGATCCCTTGCTCTACACGTATGACATATTGTACTAGTTGTCCATATTTTTCTGTAATAATTATCTTGGAAACCTCTAATGAAATTTGAAATTTTTTTATGTTAAACAAATTAACAAATATGAAGATGGATAAATCTGATTCTATAAGAGAGCATGCCTAGAATGAGTTTGTGGTGATTGATAGTGAAATTAAAGACCTAGTATTATTGCCATTTTGTTCAATAGCTTCCTTGATTCACACTGAATTTTAATAAACATCATTTTGCATATCTTCTTGATAGGATATTCCAACATTCGAAGAAGTTGTACGTTTGGTGATCAAGCAATAAGAGAGGCTAAAGAAGAATGAGAATGAAGTTCTAGCTAGAGTATTCATAGGAAGGTGCAGAGGAATATAATGAGATAGAGGTTGTGACAGAGGAAGGAGCGATAGGAAACATGAGTAGAAGATTGTTGGAAGACAGTTTTGGGGTAAGTTAGCTACGCAGCATCATGGATGATGTGTAAGGTCAAATATGCTGCGCAAGATGGAAAATGACGTGCAAGGAGGATTTACAATATTTTATGCATTTTGGTCATGTTTTGTAGATTTGGACTGCTTTTTGTGGATTGTGGTCATTATTTTGTAGATTCTGTTAAAAAGTAGTTAGGAAGTTGGTTAAGTGGACCACCAATGTAAAGGCGCAAGCCTATAAGTAGAGGTATAATTGCAAGTGTCAAGTTTTCTTCGACTGAGGTTTTAGAGGCTTCAGAGATCTAAGATTGTGAATCTTGATCTGTGTATGTGAGCTGAAGAACTGTTTTGGAGAGTCTGTGTTTTGTTTGCCAAGATTAATATGACATGACGAAGATTGAACATAATCATTGTGTCTTTTTCTATTTGCATATTTTCTAGTTTTCTGCGATCCAAATGTGAATGCAGTGTGTATCTACAATAAGGATCTATCAATGATGCAATGTTTCTTTATTTTAAATGGTGATATACTGCTAGATCTATTTTCACGTCGATGTTTTCTTGGGATTCAGCTATGTGTAATCTAGATAAGTAGATATGTTAAATAATGTTGTGCTTAATTGAATAGTCCATGCACTATCCTCCTTCATACTACGAAAACTTGGTTCCGACAGCTCTCCCTCAAACATCTCGGGTGATACTTCATCTGCTCTGTAGGTGTTGTCGGACGGGGTAAAACATATATGATCCGATGCCCAGGGAGATCATGTTGGTTTGGGTGTCGATAGATAGAGGACCCATGTCCACTAGTTTTGTGTCAACAAATGGTTATATTACTGGTACCTGAAGTCTGAATATGGGGGAGGATATGGTGTGGAATCTGACAAGACTAAAAATCAAAGATTGGTTTGACCAAAATATATGGGGGTTTGCTGAGAAAGAGAATAAAAAACCTGGATTGATGATGGATAGGTGGTTGGCAGAGTATATGCATGACGGTCAACACAAGTAATTTTTCTCTAAATTTCCAATAATCTTGTACGAGTGGTTGGCACGATTGACATATTGGAAGACAAAATTTTAAGGAGGTGAACCAACTGGATGGACGTCGAAAATGATCTAGCATTTCTAGGAATTAGAAAACAAAGCATCAAGGGATGTTGAAGTCTAGCTTGACATTATATTTGAGGGATATATCACTGAAATCATGGTTGACACATTTAAATCCTATAGCAAAGAAGAAAGGGAGTTTTTCAACGGATCAAGAGTTAGGTTCCTGTTATCTTTGCAATTGTCTATTAAGATGCTCATCTGCAAAAAAGGAATATTGAAGATGAACTATGTCGAGTAGAACTCAGTGTGCAGAGGCTGTAGGTATCATAGAGACGAGGGTTGGATGGAAGTTATGATGGGAATGTGAGGGAATCCGAGGAAGGAAGTGGTATTACAAGAGGAGGAGCAAGGTTTCAGCAAGAGAAGAGGCAGATGAAAGGAGAGAGTCATGCTACGACTGAGACGTGAGGCCACGAAGGAAGACCACACAGAACAAAGTGACCCTACAACGACGAAGAAGATGACTAGGCTATGCCCGAGCCTGAGGAAAGGATGACCTAGAGAAACAAAATACCCACAACTCAGTGCACTGTGCCACACTCAGGAAGAAACATGAGTTTGACACTGCCATTTCTGACGTGTCAACAAAACTCTAATAGTAGAGGATCAATGACTATAGGAAGAAGGCCCAGGATGGTGGGAGATGATGCGAAGTTACCCCTATTCCATGGAAACAGGATGGAGGATCTTGAGCAATACTAGTTCTTATGTGAAGCAGTGTGGATTGTTAAACAAACTATGGATGATGAGGTCAAGAAAGGTCAATTGGAGAAAACCCTTTGAGGTCGCACACTAGATTGGTTTATGAAATTTGTATAAGTTCTTATGGGGGATCCAATGAAAACATTGGTTGAAGTTAGAAAAGGATTGATTGAAGAGTTTAGAAAACCAAAATATGAGGTGCAATGCATCATAGAACTGAAGGAGATTAAGCAATATCCAAATGAAACTCTATGGTATTTTGATCAAAGGTGTAAGACAATAATGGCAAGAGTCATATTTGAGATGAGCGATATTCAGCATAAGGAATCATTCATCATGGCATTACTATCTCATATCATACTACCATTGATGCAGCAAAAGATTGCAACACAAAACGAGGCTTTGAAGATTGCAATGAAGTTGGAAGCTTCACCTGTAGGAAAGAATGCAGTCAGCATGACTCAGATCAAGACACAGTTGGAAAAATTGACGCTCTGGTTTCAAGATATCAAGAAAGGAAAAGAGCATCAAGAGGAAGTATGGTGTACTCAATGTCATGCAAAGGGACATACTAAGGATAACTGCCCAAATTTCTGAAACTTCCTATTGTCAGGAGTGCCAAGCCCATTAAGTTGTGTCGGTATTCCATGGTGTCATATTTGTCAAGTTTATGGGCATCGACATGAATATTGTGGATATATGCAAAAGATGGTCATGAAGCCGATGAATTTATACTACACATTCTCTTGGTCTATTGGTCATGAATATAAGGATTGTCGCACATATGATTTACTTCGGGACAAAAAAATGGACATATACTCTGAAAAAGGGATAGGACCATCGAACAGTACATCAACTGCAACCGCAGTTCATATCGCAAATGCAGTTTGCATCACAACTAAAACCACATTTTTTGACACAACCACAATATAATCAAATGTAGATGGCTCCACAGTAGCCACCGTATGTTCAACAGCAGTCGAATCCCCTGCAGCAACAATTCAATCGACCGCAATATTAGCAGCAAGGAGCATTTCACAAAGGATTCTGAGGAGGACAAGGTGGAGGCTTTCATCGAGGAGGAGGACGAGGTCATGGACCGGTGAAATGTTATAATTGTGGGGTGCTGGTACATTATCAGAGAGATTTCTCCTAATTTCAAGCACAATGTACGTATTGTATCGATGTTGACCACACTGTTGACAACTGTTCACAAATGATCTTGAAGAGGTAGGAAGGAAACATTCCTCAGTTGTAGAACTAGAATCATAATCAATTACAGAATCAGAACTAGTTGCAGAACCAAAATCAACTTTAGAATCAGAACTAAAACGCAAATCAGAATGTGAATCAACCTGTGAATCCACTACTGAACCAGAATTAGGTACCAACTATTGCGACGATTTCAACAGAACCAAGAATGCAAGATGCTAATGTTTTTGTCATTACTCATGGAGGTGCAATGACGGGGTACGATGACACGCATCCACAAATTCGGTTGTTCCAAAATAAGAAGGTGCAGTTTGATGTTGATGCTAAAAGAGACACATTCTCTGAAACACGTGGTGTGATAGCAAGAAATTTTGGTAAGTTACCTTTTTGTGAGATGCTGATTTCTTTTGATTCCACTTCAGTAGCAGGACCATCGCGACAGCATGTTACCTTGCAACATTTTTTTGAAATTTGTTTGTCATTGGCAAGAGATTCTGATGCTCTTACTATGATTGAGAGTCTATTGCATCGGCCAGCCAAGGGATGGAAAGAGTCAGTGATGAACTCTTTACATAAGAAAAAGACATGAAAAGAGATGCGCATGAACATTCAGATTGGGGACTATGAGGTAGATTCAGTCATCCTGGATATAGGCTCAGACACCAATATTCTAAAAAGATAGATGTGGAAAAATATGGGGAGCCCATAGTTGGTTTGATCCTCTGTACAGCTGTGAATGGCTAACCAGGATAGAGGAACGTTGATTGGGAGAGTTCTGCGCCTTGCCATGGAAGTTGAAGGGATGAAAACCTATGTTGATTTTGATGTTATTGACATTGCTAATGACATAGGCTCCTTTCCTGCGTTGTTGGGGATTGGATAGGCTAGTGACAACTTGGCAGTGATTAATTTTAAGAAGCATGTGATGACCTCTGAATATCAAGACATCAGAGTGACAGCTCCGATGGATCCAACTAAAGGGAGAAGGTATGTTGAACCGGTGAAGGACGAAGCTGTAAAAGGATGGGATCATGCATATAACATCTTAGAGGATTACATCCATCCAATAGTCGATGGTGAGCTTGGTTTCCGCAGCTCCAGCTCTGCATCTTATGACTTTGATGATGATTTACAGAAATAGAAGAATCACATGCATGAGGTATCGCTCTGGAAGTGTGGCTTGATTACACAGTCATTGTGTTGAGTCACGATCGAGACTATTGAATTACCAGTATATGAAGGAATTCCCAAGTTGTCTGAATTTCTATTGGAATTTGAAGATAAGGTGTTACAACCACAGTGGTTGCTGGTGTTGGATGAAGCGCTGAAGGCTACTCCAACACGTTGGTGGGTGACCCATAAGAATTCAATCACTATATGGTCACAGTGTCGAAGATTAATGACAGCTCACTTTGGTGACTCAGAAGAGTACCAAACTAGAAGGTACAATGGGAGGAATAATCTTGGTGATCACCTGATTGAGTGTCATAGCTTGTGGGCATCATGACCAAAGGATGAGTGGGTCCATTCCTTTATCCACACATTGGATGAGATTCCACTATCATGGTATCTATAAGCCGAGTTATGTAGAGAGATTCCTAGTTGTGAAGAGTTGATGGTTTGCTTCACTCACACCTTCCATTTTATCCGGTGGATCCACATCAGAAATGTTCAATTCAGTCAACAATGGAATGTTTCAATGTGACTGGAGGACCCGAGGATGGTGATGATCCATGGAACATCAATATTCTGGAAACAGAAGGAATTCGGGATGTCGCAACACCTGATGTATCAACAGATCCAATGAATCAACCATTAAAAATTAGATAGGTCAACATTAGGACAAAGGAGAACCTAAAGTTTGTGAATGTTGGGGACTAATGGGATGAAGAGACCATGGAAAAGATCACAGATTTGCTGCATGAATTCCAATATTTTTTTCCTACCAAGTTTCTAAGATGAAAGGAATATTGGGAGATATGGGAGAGATGAAGATCTCTTTGAAGCCCAATGCAAAACCAGTAATGAAATGGTCGTATCGTTGAGCTCAATAGAATGTTGGATGCTGGAATAATAGAGTCAATTGAGGAATCAGAATGGATCAGCCCCATGGTCGGTCAAGACAAGAAGACAGGTGAGGTATGGATTTGTGTCGACCTTAGAAAATTAAATGATGCATGTTTGCATGATCCATTTTGACACCATTCATTGATGAGGTATTAGAAGGAGTGGGCGGACAAGAAATATACTCATTCACAAATGGGTTTTCTGGATATCACCAAATTAAGATCGTAAAGGAAGGTCATCACAAGACAACCTTTGTTACTGGATGGGGATTTTTTCAATACACAATGATTCCATTTGGACTAAATAATGCATCTACGATATTTTTCTATGTTGTTGTCGTTGCATTCAAGGAATTTATTCAGAAGCTTCTAGCGGTTTATATGGATGACTAGACAATTTATGGATTGATCAGAGACCACCTGGAGAACCTGTGATTGATGGTGGAGCACTGTCGACAGCATCAGATTGCGCTGAAATCAAATAATTGTATTTTATGTGCACCGTTTGGGATGTTGTTGGGACACATTGTTTGCAAGCAAGGACTGTTGGTTTCCCTCACAAAGATTGCACTAATTGTGAGCTTTCCACTACCTACAAATTTGAAGCAACTAAGAGAAACACTTGGGCACACAAGATACTACCGCAAGTTCATCCGTGGTTATGTTGTGATCACAGCTCCTATGGAGAGGTTCTTAAAGAAGGATGTGGTATTTGCATGGAGTCGGGAGTGTTAGGACAACTTTGAGAAGCTAAAGGATAAGATGGATTCCACACCAATACTAGTTTTTCCTGATTGGAATAAGGAGTTTCATGTCCATGTCGATGCATCGTCTATTGCATTGGGAGTGGTGATGGCACATCCAGGGGAAGGAGATATTGATCACCCAATTTATTTTTCTAGTCGAAAGCTATAGTCTGCGAAGAAAAATTATACTACCACAAAGAGGGGAGGTCTGGCGATGGTATATGCGCTAGATAAATTTTTCCATTACCTATTAAGAAGTCATTTCAAGATGTTCACAGACCATTCTACTTTTAAATACTTGGTAAATAATCCTATGTTGGGGGGGGGAGATATGTCACTGGCTACTTCTTTTTCTGGAGTTTGATTTTGAGATAATTGTGAAGCTAGGTCGCTTGAACGCTGGCCCAGATCATTTATCCCGAATTGAGACAGGTGAGGAACCAAAAAACATTGAATATGGGTTTCCATATGCGCAACTATTCAGAGTTGAAATTGTTGATGACTATTACAAACAAATAATTTATTTTTGGTGAAGGGAACAACACCAGAAGAGCTTACTACAAGTTAGAAGAAGTAGTTGGTTTTCAAGGCAGTGGATTTCAGTTGATCGTTGGACAACTCTATAAGCTCGGACCAGACGAGATATGAAGGCGATGTGTCCTACCACATGAACAAGGGAATATATTGGCATAGGAACATGCGAGAGTTACTGGTGGACACTATGGAGGTCGTGCTACTACTAAGAAGGTGCTCCGCACAGGGATTTGGTGTTCGACTCTCCCTAATGATGTGATGGACTATGTGCGGACTTGTGATGTTTGTCAAAGAAGTGGAAAACCATCAAGGAGGGATGAGATGCCACTAGTACCTTAGGTGATGCTGCATTGTAGACTTTGTGGGACCAATTAAACCATCTAGAAAGAGAACCGCACCTATTGTAGATTGCACCGCTGCGACAGTAGCAAGGTTCCTATTTGACAACATTGTTACTCGGTTCGAGTGCCCAAGGATATTGATGAGTGACTAGGGGAGTCACTTCATCAATTTCACAGGCAGCTTATTGACAGAAGAGCTTCAGATACAAGATAAGAAGAGCACCATGTACCATCCACAAGAGAATGGGATAGTGGAGGTGTTCAACAAGGTGTTGGAGCATACACTTACAAAGGTATGTAATATGAACTGTAATGACTGGGATTTGAATATTCCAGCAATCTTGTGGGCATATCACACTACTTGAAAAAGATTAACAAGACAGGCGTCGTTCAAATTGGTGTATGTATAAGAGGAATTCATGCTGATGGACTACATTGTTCCAAGTTTGTGTATAGCGGCAATGACAGGCATGGATGATGAGGAAAAATTAGAAGAAATATTGGCTCAGTTGGTGCAGCTCGACGAAGACCTCTTTGTTGCAGGTTTTCACCAACGTGTTGAGAAGGATCGACAAACATATTAGCATAATCAAAATACTAAGAACAACCAATTTCAACAAGGAGACTTGGTTCTGATGTATGATAACAAGTTCTCCAAACATCCAGGTAAGTTACAGATGCATTGGCTAGGTCCATATCTCATTAATTCCATTACTTTAGGAGGTGCAGTAAAATTGCAGTAGTTAGATGGAGCGATGTTGCTAAAGCTAGTGAATGGTAGCAAGATGAAGCCCTACAAGACAGGCCCAAAGTCGCATGATTCTTGAGGCACTGCGCAATGAAAAAAAAATTATTTTTGCATGAGATGCTACTTAGGAGGATGGTGCACCAGAAGGAAGGGGATGCATAAGTAGAGAAGTTAGTATTGCAGTTAGGAAGTCATACCGCGATGGCCATAGGGCCGTGACATAGTCAAATCATTAATAAATGTAGATAGTTAAAGAAGTTAATCAGTGGCGCTTTTGGAAGGGACGTGCCTTAATAACAGATCTTACCATTGGATTGAAAGGATTGGCGATGGATTCGGTTGATTAATGCATGATTTGGTCAAAATAATTAGAGATGATTTGGTCATGATGGGTGTGTGATCGACTAGGTGCTATAAGAAGAGGTTGGACATGGTCCAAATTCACCATTGTGAAAGAGTGAGTGTTCACAGATTTGTAGAGTTATTGCAATGTGTTGAGTGCATTAATTAGTCATGTTGTATTGATTCTTTGAGTTGTTGAGAAGCATGAGGTCAGGGTTCCCATTGAGGACTTGGGGGCACTTTTGCGGCATGTCGAGTGAGCCAGTAGAGATTTAAAGTGAGAGGGATTCACCAATTTTCTAAGTCACCTTTGAAGAATAAGTTACAAGCATATTGGTGGGTTCATCCTTCATTACAAAGAAGAAGAGAGGCGTACAGCGGCCCCGCTCCCTAGTGCAGAAGAAGAGGCAGACTAGAACGTATGCGCGGGCATAAGAGGAGGCACTTGTGCAGACGGGTCTATCAACATCAGGGTATGTCAAATCATCATCACACACAGGGGTGTCCCCTATAGATATCCCTGGGTATGTTCTTGCCACACAGCCCGATGTGAAGCCTAGAAGACTCATAGAGAACCAAAAGTACCCAGTTAGGATGTCGGCGATACTGCAAGGCATGGTATGCACCATGGACATCGTGCCCTCACTTATGCAAATGAAGTATGATTATCATGATATGCTCATGCCAAATGATATCATGAAGGGTCCCTATGTACCCATGGCAGTAGTTGGAGGCAGCCCAATATTACGCATTCCATGGGATTGGGCGTGAGGTTTGCAGAGATCAGGGTTGTTGTATCTTATTAACATGCCACACTTTGGGTGGTTGAATGAAGCAAATGCATGCATGAAGCAGCTCTTGGCATTCTTCTCAAAGGTAATTCTCAAAGTACCAAATCAAAAATTTGCAATTATTGTCGCTGAAATAATCACAATGGTCAAATTTCCCACACTTAACACATTGTAGCAGAGGCTTAAATGTTAAGTTGTTTGGCTCATTGGGTTTAGAATGACCTTTTGTTGGATCATTTTTATGGATTATATAGTTTATGTTATAATATATTCCATATATTGTTTATTTAAATTCGCTGGATTTTAGAAATTTTCATTTCAATATATATAGAAGCAACATGTATCATGATTTCATGGTTGTGCAGTTCCTCAATGACTCCCATTATCATTTCCAACTTCTATCATATTTTCTAGGGGACATTCATCTTTTACATGATTATGTTATACAAGCACAAGTAATATCCTTATCTTTACAGAAAACTGTATTTGTGCTTGACCCTTCATCACTTGTAGTTACAGTGCACAAGTATGGATTGTTGTATATTTCCCTATTGAATTGAGTTTTTTATACATTTTTAAAGAAAAATGTTTCTTTTATGTGTCATGATTCAAATTCCACACATTGAATCAAAATCATGATAAAAAAACCATGTATTAACGAATAAGTCTTCTTGTGTTGTAGTTGGGCATTGGTTAATCGTCCAATCAACCTTTAAATTTGTTTATATTACTACAACATCTCAATCCACTTGATTTGAATATACTGAGTCAAGTGTTTAAATTCTAGGTTGAATTGAGTTATTCATACTCACTATGGATATATTATAAGAAATTTAAATCGATTGCATAAGAAGAAACCTCATTTTTCTTGTTATACACAATAAATTGGCTCCTTTCAGGGTAGCCACAAATTATTTTAGTCTCTGGGTTTCATCAGTAAATTTATTACTTAAAATATAGATCACAACTTGATATATGAAACCCTCCATCAATGGTACAATGAAATGTTGTTAGTTTCATCAAGTTAACTTTGGGAGAAGTGGTAGTTATATGAAGCTGAGAAGTATCCATGCTAGATGTTATTGGTGGAGATGGACGAGGAGGTTGTAAAAGAAAAAGGAAATTTCTCTAGAGATGTGGAGGGATAGCAGGTAAGATGACTCAACATTAGATGGGTCTAGTTAAGTTGAATTCAATAGTTTAAATGTTAGGCTTATTAGGCATAGACGAATTATGTGGTAATTGTTGTCTAGGTTATTGATTTTATGTGTAGAACCATGTATAACGCTTGTTGGTCCACATATATTTCACTTTAGGCATGTGTTTCAATTTCAATACTATCATTTAGGATTTATACATTTAGACATAAATTAGGCCAAAATTGCGTTAAGTGCGTTCCTTTCTTTATGTTTGTCAGTTGATGACATTTAGATATTTATGTATTTCTTTATTGACTTAATTTCAAAGAAAATTGGTGTGATGTAATCCATTACTTGTGGTGTTGGTTTTCAAGAAACTACGAACCGCAACAGTCTCTATTAACATGATATTGTTTTTTATATGATTCAACATATTTCAACTCAATGGAACATATGCAACTTTAATAGAGTAGGTATGTGCACTCTCTATTTGTGAGTGTGCTTGATTATCTAAGTTTTCCTGCTTTCTTACAATCTTGTAGCATTGAATCTAAATATTTATGCTTTTCCACTTTCTATTACCTTTCCAAAACACAACGACCATTAACTAATAAAATCGTTGATCTTTTTTTAGTATGAATCCACGTATGGTGAACACAAAACAAGACTTTGGCCACGTTGGGTTGGGGGGGGGAGCTAGGATGGAAATTCCATTAAATAAGCATAATCACTTCATGTCCTTCCGAGATTCAATGCAAAATTTAAATTTAAGGCCATCATCATATATAACAATGTTACCACATTTTGTAACTTTCAAATGGTTAACAACTCATTTCCATAAACCATATACCATTTGTTTAATTTAAAAAAACATGAGCGATTATGTTTAAATTAGAACTAGTGTTTTTTTTAAATATCCATCTTTGTCGGATATCTGACGACCTATCCCACTATATCTAATGAGTATTCCATACCACGGACGAAAAAATTCATCATTTTATCTCTTTTCTGTAGTCGTATATCCGAATTAATTCCCTACTTGTTTGACATTCATACCATACATGCGACAAAAAATGTCATCAGATATCCGACGGGTATGTCATCAGATATCATTACTTCTACATAGGTTAAAGGTCGAATATCTGACCACTTTGTCGCATAATATCCAACAAATTATCCATAGAATATCCGACAGATATGTGTCGCATATCCAATGGGTCTGTCGTAGGTTATCATTCCTGCTTGATAGGATGTGGGTCGAATATCATTCCTGCTTGATTACTACATTATATGTATGCAACCACATACTTCAGACATGTCTACTCACAAGTATGATTTATTCCTTCATACTACTCCTTAATTAATACTTCAAATTCAATCATCCTTTATTCTAGTCTTGTAATTCTTCAATGTGTTAATTGGTCTCGATCAATATTCTTTGGTATTCTACAATATTCTATATTCATCTGTCTTCTATAATTTTCATCTTTTATCTTCTTTGTTCTCCATCTTCAATATTCTTCAACATTCATCTTGTACTTGCAAAATATAAATATCATATTTGTTAAAGTCCATATAAAAAAATCATCGTCCAAGAGAATACATTGGTATCCAACCTTTGTATCTATTGGATCTCTATAAAGATTTTTCTCATGCATGGTTCATCAATAATTCTTGAATCACAAGCCTTTTAACCTTGTACCTTTTTCCCCCCTACATCATCATCAATTATCATCCTGGGTTTTGTTTGGTTTACCCATAACCACATTTTGGTTTTTCGTGGGTTACCCTCAACCATTACAATTATCAAGTGGTTTCAACTTACCATGAACCATTCATTACACCATGTGGTTTTTTGGATGAGCATGAACCTACATTTTTCATATAATGTGGTTTTTGTTTTAACACAAACCATCAACAAAAGTTATGGGGGTATAATTTTCTTATCATTCCTAACATCCATTAAATTATCATTTGTCTCAGGTACATACAATTTATAATTCTTTTTCATTTGAGGCTAATATAGTCCCTTTATGAACATAGGACCATGACCATTCTCTTCTCCAATGTTCTCAAGCAGTATCGTCAAACTTCTTAGGATTTTCATTTTTTTATGGATTCGTGTTAGTTACTTTTGCATCCCAATTTTTGACATAATATGTTGTTTACTACTTATTTGTTATTTTTTGTAGATCTTATTAGCTTGATTAGGATATTTGTATGAAATAATAACAAGTACATATAGATGCATAAGATATAAGAGATACAAAAGAAATAAATATTTTCATTGGGGAAACCATAAAGGAGAAAACCCCACAAAATTCCTCAAAATAGTAAGATGATCAAAATCAGTAATAAGAAGTATTCAGCAGATGTCTATCTCTCCTCCCTTTGTCTCTCTTTATCTCTCATGTGAGCTTGAGAGTGTGAGGTGTGTATAAATGAGGGAGAGAGCCTCCCTATTTATACCTTTTAAGTGACTGACCAAACATAAGATTGGGGACCACTTGTCTCCCCTAAAATGCCTCACTTCTCCCAGAGAATCTTCAAATACACATTACATGATGTTACACTGGGGACTATTTCCCGACTTACAACGAAGGTTGTACCTCAATCTCTAAACACAACTAAGACATCCCACAAGGAGGTAAACACATCTCCAATGGGGGTACAACAACATACAACGATAATATACATCAAAATATCTTCTGAAGTTACAAATACATCAACACTCCCTCTTAAATAGGAAGGTATTCTTTCTCTTCATAGTCATCAACACATCTAGTGAAGTATTAATCATGGAGTCATCATCATGAAATCATAGAGTCATCATCATATATGATTCCAACATCATCTTATTACTGATTATCGAACAATACTATCTTTCATTGAAATTTTTGATCGAGCTAGCCCCTTTTCATGTTTGATGTAGGCCTATTCCTCAACTAGGTCTTCATCACATCTCGAGCAAGCCATCACGTAGGAACTGTCAAGGACCTTCTTTAAATTTACACGACAATAATATACGTTTACTACCTTCATCTCTTTGAATCCATATCATCTCTTTTTTCCTACACAAAACAAAACAAAGGACACATAGCATCCACGATCAACCTGTGTTCTATCAAAGAACCTCCTAGGTGCACCTCGCGTGCTTCGTGACCTTATCATATCAACATGGGAACACACATATATAGATATATATGTAAGGATTGATTATGACCAAACAACCTGTTGAATCATGAATTTTACATTCTAGGTCAACCTAAAGGACATATTACATATGAACAAACCGCTTCTAATATCTTTTCTATTCAGAAAACCTTCGGGGTGTATTGAATCTGAACCTGCATACCATGTGAGGGCTCCTCTTTACACTCAGATAACCCACAAGACTTATTACATTTGAATAACTTGTGTACCACACCAAGGATCATATTTACATTAAGATAATCCATCTCAGGACTGATTGCATCCAAGGATAACCTATAAGCTTCTCCAAGATTGATTACATTCAAGGACAACCTACAAGACTGATTACATCTGAGCATCCTGCCTCACCAGAATTTTTCACACACGAACAACCTATCTCATTTACAATGTGAGATATTATGATTTCGTAACATATCATGACCGATTACATCTAAGGATAACCTGCGAGCTTCATCGGGGCTGATTACATCCAAGGACAACCTACAAGATTGATTACATATGAGAAACCTACGAACTTTGCCATGATTTTACACGGAGACAACCTGTCTCTTTAGATATGATAGAACACATCACTCCCTCTTTCGAGTGATCTTGATCTGTATCACACTAAGGATTTCTCTGAAGTACACGAACTTCACTCTCTCAAGAGGCTTGATCAACAGATTGGTTATCTACTCATTAGTTTCCACGTACAGGAGCTTCACTGCTCCTCTATGCACAATATCCCTGATATCGTGGAACTTGATCTCGATGTGCTTTGACTTGTCATGGAAAACCATGATTTTTTGACAACTACAAGTCACATCCAACTGGAGATCAAACAAGTTAGAAAATATCTTTCGAAGCCACATTGCCTTGCAACTAGACGAGAAAGAGGAAACATACTCTTCCTTGATTTACTCAGTAGTACGCATGATTTATTCTTGTTGAATCAGAAGATCATGCCAGATCTCAAACTGAAGCAACAACCTGAGGTGCTCTTTCTATTAGTGCCACTACTGTGTAGTTTAATCTTCTTATTTGCATCATATTTGATCCCATAATCCACTGTACCTTTTAGGTACCTTGGTATATGCTTTGCAGGTATCAGGTGAACATGTCTTGGATCCATTAGGAAATGGCTCAGGGTGTTCACTACAAATCATATGTCTGGTCTCACATTCACTAGATACATCAATGATCCAATCATCTGATGATACATCATGGCATTGATCGTCTCAGACGAAGTATCACTCAGAACCTTCAAGTTATATGCCATAGGTGTGGCCATTTCCTTACAGTCCATCATTCCTAATATCTTAAGAATCTCCACTACATATTTTCCTTAACCAAGGAAGATCCCATTTTCCAACTCTTCCACACCTCCATGCCTAAGAAGTAGTGCATCATACCTAGTTCTTTGATCTCAAACTCTACAGCGAGTCTCCTCTTAACATGTTAGAATCAACAAGTCATCAACATATAGCAGGAGTATCATTGGTATTTCGTCTTCAACCTTGAAGTAAAGGTTGGAATCCTCTTTACTCTTTTTAAAGCCTAAGCTCATCAGGAAGCTATCCATCCTATCATACCATGTCATTGGTGCTTGTTTCAATCCATACAAGGCCTTCTTTAATTTTCACACATGGGTCTTCCTTCATGTGTCTCGAATCCAAGTGGCTATTCCACGTACAATTCCTCCTCGACTACACCATTCAAGAAATTCTTAACATCCATATGGTTTATTTTCCATTTCATAACTACTACCAAAGAAAGTATGGTCCTAATGGAAAGGTACCTTTCCACGGGTGCAAATGTCTCTTCGTAGCCTATGCCTTATTTTTGTGAGAAGCCTGGTGCTATGAATATCACCTTATATTTCTCAATGTTTCCATCTACAACATGCTTGATCTTGTATATCCATTTTGAAGTCATGACATATTTCTTTTTCAGTCTCAAAACTATCTCCCAGACATCATTCTTCATGATCGACTGATATTCCTCAATCATAGCATCCTTCCATTCTTTCCTTTTTATACCCTCTTCATAGGTGTAAGGTTCTCTATCAATGATTTCACACAACAGAGCCACATAGCTATTGTAGGTATTTCCCCTTTTTCTCTCTCTATGTATTCCTTCTAGAGCACCATACCTTTCAGCTTCTCATATGAGCTCCTATGCCCATGTTGGTTTCCTATTGTGGGATTCCTTCTCAAGGAATTTCTAGACTAGCTCTTTTGTTTTTTTCATGTCATGATCTTCATGGTTCTCTATAATTGATTCTTCAATTTCCATATCTCGGACTATCATCTCTTCGGGTTCCTTGACCTCTTGACTGGGTGTCCTCCTGGAGCTGAAGTATGTCGAGTCTTCATCAAAGGTTACATCTTTAATGATATTGATCTTCTTGAATCCTGGGAATTATATATGGTAGTCCTTTAATGTATCACTATATCCTACAAATATACCCTTATTCCCAGAAGGATCAAGCTTGGTCCTTTTCTCCTTTGGGATATGTATGTACACCGGGAAACAAAATATTCTAAGGTGGCTGACCTATGGTTTCTCTCCTGAGAAATCCTCTTCAGGAGTTTTATTTTCAAGTACTCGATGAGGAGTATTATTCTGTACATACACAGTTGTTCTTGTTTCCTCCACCCAAAGGTGCTTAGGAAGATCCTGGTCATGAAACATATATTTTATTGCCTCCATGATGGTTCGGTTCTTTCATTCTACAACCCCATTCTGTTGAGGATTGTATGGAGTTCTCAAATTCCTCTTAATATGGGACTCTCTACATAGTTCCTTTAATTCTTCCAAAGTGAACTCTCCGCCATTATCTGATTGTAGAGTATTGATCTTCCTATCTGTTTGGTTCTCGACCAAGGATTTATATTCCTTGAACTTACTAAAAAATTCACTTTTCCCTTTCAAGAAATATATCAAAGTCTTACATGAGAAATTATCTATAAAGGAAACATATTACACATTCCCACTTAATGAACTAGAGTACATGGGTTCGCATACATCTGAGTGTACTATCTCCAATATTCCTTTACCCTTGATCTCACTTCTTGGAAATGTGTTCTTAACATTCTTTCCTTGTGCACATCCTTTGAAAATTCCTTCATGCTTTTCCTAGATCTCTGGAATTCCTGAGATTTCTTTTCTTTCCATCAGTAGTGCTCTGTAGTGCACATGTGCAAGCCTTATGTGCCATAGTTCACTTGGTTCAATCAACTCATGAACGGGTGCTTGTTCAGGCTGTCCCTTCAGCTTGTACAAGACTTTGTCTTCTTCTCCAATCACTATTGCATCCTCTATTTTCTTTCCTTTGGTACACATCAAAACTTGGCCATCAAAAAAATCAACCCTAATCCCTTTTGCATCTAGTGCAAAAATGGAGAAAATTTTCTTCTTCAATCCTGGAACATATAGCACATCCTTCATCTTTAAATATTTCCCATAGTCAAGCTTGTATGAAGCTTCTCCAATCCCTTTTATGGGGTATTGATAATCATCCCCAAGTTTCACCTTGTGAGGTGACTCATGTTCAAACATATTAACGAATGATTCCTTGTACCCTGTCATATGTTTAGAAGCTCCATTATCAACAAGCCAATCATTGTTTTCATGTGAGATAGTTCTAGTAAGTGTTGATATTAGCACATACTCTTCATCTAAATCATCCTTCTCATGTCTGAATATTTTGTTTGTTGGTTCATCATCTTCGGCAATATGAGTATGGTGTCTCCTTTTCCTAATGGGGAAATCTCTTGAAAAGTGCCCCTTTTCATCACAAGTATAGCATCGAACATTTGAAGTATCTCTTTTGGTCTTGTTTTGTTTTTTGTCCTTCTTCTCATTGTGATAAAAGTTCTCCTGCTTCTTGAAGTTCTTCCTGGTGTGAACTATGATATCTTGATCGTCAGTTGCTGCCATCATTTCTTCTCTTCTCAGGAGTATATCTTATTCTTGTGCACATTCTTATCGTAGTATTCTGAAAGAGATCACCTTCCTTCTTACACAAATTCCTTGAATGAATGAGTTTCACAATCTAGGGAGACCATTCAAGGTAGTCATTACAATTTCTCCTTCTTTGACATTTTATTAAACTGCTTCAAGTTGTTCTTTGATTTGAGCATCCCTTGTGAATTAAGATTGTATAGTCTCAGAGTTCTGTATCTTCACATTCTTCAATTGGTTCCTCAAATTCATCTTCCAGTTGATTTTATTTCCTTCGAACATATTTGTCAAACCATAATACACTTCCTTCGATGTCTTGAATGAAGACACATAGGGGATGAGGTGATCCTTAATAGAATATCCAATGATTCTCTTAAACTTATCCATGCTTCTCTTATGAGCATCCTTAGCATCATCTCCCTCTGGTTCTGGAACTTCTCCATTGACGTACTGATCCAAATCATTATCTTCAAGGATCAGGTAGATTCTGTACTTCCATGCTTGGAAGTTATCAACTCCTCCAAGATTGTCCTCAAGCTGAGTATGATGAGTCATATTTTCAAATGAGAACCTCAAATGGAAATATAAAAGATTTATATCTTACCAATTTGAGGTGTCTGTCTTGGTTCTGGAATTGGATGAGCTAGGGTTTGTCAGAGAAACCCTAATTTTTCAAACTTGGAGTTTGGGAGTTCTGTTTGGTTATAAAGATGCACCTCCTTGATGTGAGTTTCTCAACAAGGTCACTTTCTAAATACTGAGGTAAAAAGACTCCAAAACTTGACTCCCTAGTTCCTCCCATCACTAGTGACAAGGTCAAAAATGAAACTTCTTCAATTCTAAAACTTCTTCCACCAAAATATGTGCCCTATTGAGGTGAGTTAATTTTATTGATGATATGTGGCGAGAACACCTTGAACAAGGAAGTCCTAGTTTTTGTAGCTTCACAGTTCCTTCATAGTTTTTTAAGATCTTATTAGCTTGCCAGGATCCTTGTCTGAACGAATAACAAGTACATCTAGATGCATAATATATAAGAGATACACAAGACACAAATATATTTTTCATCGAGAAAACCATATTGGAGAAAACTCCGCAAACTTCCTCATAATAGTAAAATGATCAAAATAAGTAATAAGAAGTATTCAGTAGCTCTCTATCTCTCCTCCCTTTGTCTCTGTTTCTCTCTCATGAAAACATGAGAGTGTGAGGTGTGTAAAAATGAGGGAGAGCAACTCCCTATTTATGTCTTTTAAGTGACTGACCAAACATAAGACTGGGGCCCACTTGTATTCCCTAACAGGGTTGACTTCTCCCAAAGAGACTCCAAATACACATGACATGATGTTACACTGGGGATTATTGCCTCGATTTACAATGGAGGTTGTACCTCAAGGTCTAGACACAATTAATAAATCAATTAAGGAGGTAAACGCATATCCAATGGGGGTACAACAATATACAATGATAATAAACATCAAAATATCTTCTGAAGTTACAAATACATCAACAATATTTTTACCTTTCTTCTATTGTTTCATTCTTCTTTTGCTTCTTTATGTACTTCATGTTTCTTAGATTGTCACTTCTTACTGCATCTTTGCTCATGCTCATGAGCATGTCTTCTTCCTTCTTCTATAGATGATAGAATAAAGCATCATATTGTGATTTATTTATCATTTATATGTCTTGCATATTTATTCATCTAATTCCATTGAAACATTAAAAAATGTCTCTTATTAGAGTTGATCAAGGTCCAATAAGACACATGTGACCTTAATTTGTAAAACATAGTTGTTACGCCAAAGTCTCATCATCATGATCCATGTGTAAACTTTGTTCCTAATCCCTAAAGTTCCCTTAGCTAAAGTGCATTGATTCTGAGGTTGTCCCTATCCTTTTTCCTCCTCTAAGTAGGTTGGCTCTCTTTCCCTTCAGTCAATGTGTGTGAGCCCCTAGCTAGAATTCTTTTAACCTTAACAGGGTGTGCCATCAACACTCTTATCCCTCTTACAAGGTACTCCATCCCTCCTATGGATCTTTGTCTCCTCATGCAATGTGCACTAGTGATGTTTAGAGTGGAAAATTCAAAGTTTCGGGGCCCTTCTCGAAGCCAGATGAGGTGGAGAGTCATTCCTAACTTCTAGGTGAGGTGTAATTCAGCTCCCTAACCTAATAGGAGGATCCCTTAGACCTATATCTTAATATTCAACCTACTATGTCCCTTTAATATTGATGAATATGAACTCTCTCTCCATTGTAAAGGGAGGAAGGACTATGGTACTCTTATGCTAGTGGAATTTCTAGTTGATCCCTACACATCATTTGGGAGGAAAACTATGTTTGGAGGTGTGGCTTGGATTGTTGGATGAAAGGTTGCAACATTAAGGATTAAGTTGTGACATTATTTTTCTATGTAATTCTATGTACCTCCTATTATTACAGTAATACAAAATATTTCCATAAATGTTATTGTGAGGATAATTTTTAGAGATTTATTCTTTAACTATTAGCTTATATCAATTCATATCTATATATGCTTGCACTATTTTCTTATTTCCATTTTCTCTACAGGGTTTTGCAGCTCAAGATATGAAAGCTCTGGAGCTTGGATCAACAAAGAGTAAAAGGATTTGCAAACCTTGGGTAAGTAATCTATCTCTTAACTTGTACCTATCACTAGGATAACTAGGAGAGGGGAGGATTTACCATACTTCCCTGACGTCCCAACTGGTGCAGCAACATAGAGTCAACTAGCTTACTCTTTGAGATATATCAGTGACACGATCATGCATTCATCTAATTTTCAAGTGAGCAGTGGTAAGCTTTAGATATTTGATTTTGGTTGAGAGAATGTTAGTTGCCTTTCTCTCATCCTTACAACATTGGCACACTCCACTTCTGATGGGAAACACATTAGTTGCCTCTTATTTTATTATGTTGACTCTGTAGTGCAAAGACCTAGATGAATTAGGTGGTTTGCCATTTTTTTGTGGTAGTTTTGTTATTCTTTGGATAGATGTCGTGTATTCATTGATGGGAGGTCCAACTTACCTTTCGGTTCAGAGTTTTTTTTTTTAATTTTGGAGAGGTTTTCAACCACCAAGCCATCATTTGAGCGCCTACCTGTGAGGATGCTGACGAAGGTGTGTATGGGCATGCAGGGGAAGATGATGCCTACGAGGTGGGAACCTAAGTTCCTAGATAGGATCACCTCATATGTGTTGGATATTTTGGCCAATTAGGATGACGATGCACTTGACATGGTTCCATATCCATATGTTGACATCGACTAGAGAGGGTGCTTGAAGATATTCTTCACACCGGATGAGCCACCTGATGAGACAGGTAATATTAATGTTATGTTTAAATTACTATAGTTGCATTTTATTCTATTTGTACTTAATGAAAATAAAATATGCTATAAATATTAATCTTTTAAATGAAATTGTCTAATTATTATTATGTACTATATATTTTATAGATATTGGCATATTTGATGCAGACATCGAGGCTACCTTATTCTTCTCATGGTGATGAGGATATGGAGGAGAATGATCATTCTGAACCATGTGAGGTGGTTGGTATACATCCTTACCACCATCTATGTAGGACACATGATAGATATATTCAATATGTGGCAGACACATTCAACATATTGTTGGTTGATGTAGGTGTATAGCTTGTGCGACTGCATGAGATTTGCGATGACCCCCCCAGCTTGCAGAGATATATAGGATTATTCCTCGTCATATGAGGTTATTGATGCAAGATGTTTTTAGTGCACACTTTTAGTTGGATTCCTCCTTTACACATCCTCCACATCCTCCACCTTCCTACCCCTCCATCTTCGACATCTCATCCACCTCCTCCCCCTCCACATTTGACATCTCATCCACCTCCTCCTCCACCTTCGTCTTCATCCAATCCCGTACTTTTAATCGACCTTCCAATTATCCTACATCATCATCATCTCCTCTATTCATGATATACTGACGCTTTGGTCCTACTCATCGGCCCGACCATCCACTAGCCCCTACCGCACCCACTTATGTTTTATAGATTCTGAGAGAGGGTTGTATAGTTGATATTGATGGACATATTCTTCCTACTCTCAGACTTGTTTTTCCTTCTGGTATGGGTACTAATTCCTTTGGATTTGATGGCATAGTTTTTGGCAGTGATCTATTTTGTACTTGATTTTTTCTATGTACACTTGGACTAGGGAGATATGGCTTGAGTTTGCTTCGGTAGATTTATCCGATAACAAATTTGGTGAATTCACTGGGGATAAACATAGATTTCATTTCATTTTTATTTTATTTCATGTCTTTTTATCAATCCTTTTTATAGCCACTTGAGACCCTCCTACCTTTATATTTTTTCATTAAAGGGTTTCTTGGTTCCCTTGATTCTCTTTGGGATCAATATTAGACCTCTTTCCCTTCTACTTTAGGATATCTATCCTTTTTGCTGCTTGATATTCGATCGACACACCTGGGATGTGTCTTACCTTGCACCACTGTATGGTCAACACTCTTTTCCTTAAGAGAAATTGTGCCATTGGCACTCTTTGCATGTGTACAAGGTGCATCGGCCCCTTTCTGGCACTCTAGTGCAGTGTACTAAGGTGCGCCAGCTCCTTCAAACCTAGATATTAGCTAAGATTTCCTTCTTTTTAGGATTTTGGTTTTATGGATTGTGATCTATAGGCTACATATTATAGTCACAAAACCCCTAGGTCTAGCATTGTCTATGCTTGGATTTCATTTTGTTGATTGTGGATGTTTTACTAGTCAAGTGAGAAACTTGGTTGTGGTGGGAAATTTCAATCCCCCACCTATTGGTTTGATCTTTCCATCCCTGATTACATTACCATATCTATTCAGATCGTTATATTTGATCTCCAAACCCTTCCTCCACTCAATCATTGATTTTTGGTTACATTTGGTAGACTTTGAAGCATGTCTTGAGTGTCTTTGAGTTTTTTGGGTGCTTGTCATCTTTCTTTTGGGATTTTTGAATGATGAGGGTGTTGTAGATATTCTATCATTTTATGCTTGTAGATCTAAAAAGAGTTTAGTTATAAAGTTCTGTTTTGATACATGTATTTGAAAATCAAAGTGGTTCGTTATTTTGTCTTTCAGAACATTGTATGTGTCACATCTTCGATTTCATTGCGCTTTTTGGCTTATTATTGCAGGAGTTAGAGTTATTGCACTCTAGGAAGGAATTATTATTTTCATTATTACTTAGTTTCATTTTGGTTTGAAAATAAAATGTCTCTCATTACCTTAGGTAGTTCTCATCGAAAGAAAAATATGCATCGTCATGTATCTAGGATTTGCATTCTTTTTACATTTCATGTTTATACCTCATGCATCCATTTAACTGAACAAGATAAAATTAATGCTAACTTAGAATAAAATCATTTAATAACTATGTGTAAGTTAGAGATGTGTTTTGGTGTTGTTAAGCATGGAAGTTGTCATTTATTGCATGCATTGCATCCCGAGGGCTTTTAGTTCTTCCATGTACCAACCGATATATCGAATGGCTTTTCACATACCTTCGGGTATATAGAAAAGTACTTCACGTACTCGATAGTATATCAAACGGATCCTTTCATGTGATTGTTGCATTAGACATAACCACTATGGATTTGAGATCCCTCGTACCTAGCGTATATCGGGAGACCCTAATAGGATTCCTATGACCAACTTAGTTAACCATTTGGTCATATTGGCATCACAATACATTGAGAAAAACACTCAGAGATATTACTATGCACCTTCTGTCCAGGTATTTGGGAATTCAGGAAAGGGTACGGTCCCAATACTCCTTGTCATGTTTTATTTTTGGACCCTGTGATATTTAGTGAGTTGTGAATCCTTGACAATAATGTGAGAATCTTGTCCTTTCATCCACTCATATTCACGCAGTTTGCTTGTTTCTTTTAGAATTGAGTAGTGTTTGATTTGTGTGGTACTTCATATATTCTTAGAGAATTTAGATATGGTAGACTCCCTCGGTACCACCAACCAAGAGACCCATTTTCAAGGTATGTCTTTTGTTTCTCCCCCTTGTGCGTTTGTTGGTCCTCCCTTCATGGCCACATTGAGTCTTCCCGGATTGACTATAGGCTTACCAGTATGGTTATTCTTTAATCCTATTATACCAAATGCATCATTTGTGTCAGAGCGTTGTCCTCCACTGCATGAGAATCAACCTTGTGTTAATCCTTATCCTTCTTCATCGAATGTTGAATCAACTTCCCTTTCTTCCTCTTCACCTATTGAAAACTATGATGTTAGTAAATGAGAGAGTATGAAGAAGATGAAAACGAAGGCTAAGAAGAAGAACACCAAGCAGAAGGTCATAGCTCCAACCTTTGATCATCATGTTGGAAACCCATCAGCCACTAATCGCAGTGCTGAGAGTGTTGAATTTCCCACAAAAACACCTCGTAAGCCTAAGTTCCCTTGTATACTTTGCAAGGGTGGCCATATTCTTAAATATTGTCATGGTCTATCCCAGGTTTTAGAAGTGTGGTATGAGGCTTCCCAAAACCCCATGTCATCAGCCTCTAGTCATCATACTGATGATACCCCGTCAACTAGTGACTCTGTGGTTAAGAGTAAAAAAGGAAAGGTTAGATATCCTTGATTTTTATGTAAGTACGTGCACCTTACTTACCTTTTTGCTCATATAAATAAAGCTTCAAAGTTGTTGGAAGATATTATTGTTCCTCAAAAACGCCTTCCAACAGGTTACCGTAATTTGTCCCTTGACCTCCCATTGGTTGATAAAGTGGTCAATATAGTTCCATCCTTGGTCGATCCCACTCTTTATTTATAGAGTGAAGAATAGGTAGTTTGTCCCACTCTCTCTTTGGAGAGTGAATTTAAAGTGGTCAAGTCGATGTCATCTCCATCTGATCCTACTCTTTCTCCAAAGAGTATTAAGATTGAAGTATTCACTTTGACACAAGGCTCCATCTTGTCCCTCTCTTCCAGTTGAGAGTGAACTGAAACCCCATGAAGTTTTCATAGTTAGTTTGGATTCTTCTATGCAAGGGGAAATATTATCTATTTCGACAGAACCCTCTCCAAACACTGAGGTTATTTCCTTCGATTGGAGTAATCTAAAAAAATATTTTCTTCATTCGAGTATTCCTTTCCAGATATCTGTGCAAGTTACCGCTAAGATCATAATTAGCACTATTGTTGACAAAGGGGATTATGTTAGTATTTTATCCTCAACTACTTGGCAAGCCATAGGTTCTCCTCATCTTGTGCCAACCACTGATCAGATACTATATTTTAATCGAATACCTACTGTGCCTTTAGGGATCCTTCCTAATATTCCTATAACCTTAGAAGAGAAAAATGTTTGTATTGATGTCATGGTAGTCCAAGGTCCCTTATATTTTAATCTGCTCCTTGGGTGATATTATGTTTATGCAATGAAATTTGGAGTTTCCACACTCTTTCGAGTGGTGTGATTTCCCCATGATGGGAAAATTATGACCATTGATCAGATTTCCTTTGTTAAACCCGGTCATCAGATGAATCCTAGTCATCATACTTCCCTGAATGTCCCACGTGTTTTGTGGTTCCTTCCCCTTCACCTGACATGTCTCTCAACTCCAAACATCGTGATGAAGGTCAGTTATTTGAAAACCAATAGATTCTTCTCATCATGAGGAATCCTTGGGGGAATGTCTCCAGTCTCTAGACATCATACTGGAGTTAATTCACTAGATTTTTATGTAAGGGGGAAACCCACCAACCTATGGACATCATGCTGGCTAAGAACTGTAAGTGACCATAGTTCCTATTCTGTGTCAAGATCATTAAAAAATGAAACAGATGCTTGTGAGCATAGTTATGATTATGTGTCAAGCTCGTTAAAAAAGGAAATGAATATCCTCAAGCATAGTTATTTCTATGTTTCAAGATTGCGTAAAAATGAAATAGGTACCCACAAGCATAGTTATTTTTTGTTTCAAGCTTGTGTAAAAATGAAACATGTCACCTTGAGAAAAGTTCCCTTTTCGTGTCAATCTCATTAAAAAATGAAACGAATTCTTCCATTGTATCAAGACTCAATATTTTTTAACCTTCATTTCATATTCTTGTAGCACTTGATCCTATTTCTTCCTTTATTTATGGTGAACCTTCTTCTAGAAATAACCTGAAATTTAGTTAGAAAAGAGTAAGCAGATGAAATGAATCTTAGGGGGCATGTATCCAACCTGTTTACATTATGTTAAGCTACTTGACAGTTATATTGGGGGGTAAGTATCAACCACTGGAAATCATATTGGGAAAGCACCCATCAATGGGAGTCATTTTGAGCATACTTTTTTTTTGGAGCTCGCTAAACCATTAAACTAGATTTTGAGCATAGTGCTTTCTCTGTTCCAAGATCGTTAAAAAATGGAGAAGATACCCTGAGAATTTTTTCAACCGATATTTGAGCTCGTTAAAAACAGTAAGATTGTGTTGAGCTTACTTTTCATTTTTCATGCTCTGGTTAAAACATGAAAAGTGGCTTGAGATTACTTTTTTCTTTTTCGTGCTCTGGATTCAAACATGAAAAAGGTTCAAAGAGTTATTTTGAAACTTCAGTCATGCTCATTAAAAATAGCACTGAGTTTTTGAGTCAAATTTTACCCCTTTTTTGGACTCATTAAACCTTTTTACGAAAAAGAAACCCTAATGGATTCCTCTTTAATCTCTTTTTGGACTCTTAAAATGTGAAAATATTGTCGAGTGAGATTGTCTTCTTCACTCTCATAAAAGGAGATGAAGATTCATCTTTGTGGTGGTAGTTTACCCATTTTTTGGGCTAGTGGGCACTACCTACGAAAAAGGAACACTCCAGACAATAATGACTGGAAGATTTCTTCTAGGCCTCATTTTATACTTTTTGCTTTTTCGTGCTTTGGATTCAAACATGAAAAAGGTTCAGAGCATTATTTTGAAACTTCTGCAATGCTCGTTAAACCTAGCATTGAGTTTTCGAGTCAAATTTTACCCCTTTTTTGGACTCGTTAAACCTTTTTACAAAAAAGAAACCCTAATAGAGTCCTCTTTAAGCTATTTTTGGGCTCTTAAAATGTGAAAGGATCACCGAGTGAACTTTACTTCTTCAAGCTCGTAAAAGCACTTGAAGAGTCATCTTCCTGGTGATAGTTTACCCCTTTTTTGAACCAGGGGGCACTTCTTACGAAAAAGGAACACTTAGGAAGATTTCTCCTAAGCATTATTTTATACTTTTTTGGGCCTCGGGGACTAAATTTATGAAAAAGTACACCTTGGAGTCTTCTTAGTCATTTCAAACTCTCTAAACATGAAATGATGAATGAATTTTCTTTCATCTGACTCATAAAATAAAATGATGAAGGACCCTTGTTGGGAATGAACCCCTCATTTCTCAAGTTCCTAAAACATGTGAGAATGGACTCATCACTTGATGAGCTACAATGAGTATTTATTACCCTCTTTGAACTCATTAAAATGAAAAGAGGTACTCGTCAATCATCATGGGTATAAGGAAAGAGTTTTTGTTTCGTTGTAGTTACGATAGTACATAGTTACTCTTGGACATAGCACACGTTTGCATATGCATTTATTACTTGGGTAATCCATTTGTATTCAAGTTCTGTTGATTCCATGAGTCTTCTTACTAATTTTCTTTGTCCAAGAATACTCCCACCTTCAGTTGCATTGGGGGATTGGTATCATTCTCGTCAAGTCAATACTGCCAAGTCATTCCATGCTAATGTTCAAGAGAGATTTGGTCATCTGTTCACTATCTGCAGTAAGCTTACCTTCTATCATGTTGGTCATCTCTGAGTCAGTTTCATATATCACTCCGTTGTTTGGTTTACTCTAAAACATCTATGATTGTGTTTCACGTCGATGATGAGGGAATCATCATGGCCCTTCTTCAACGATTCTATTCATGTCAACTTCAACTCATCATCTAGGGATTAGACTTAGAAACCAAAACAAGTACCTTGGACCTGCATGCCTCAATGGCAATTTACCTCGCTTTCGACATGAGTTTACATCATTGACTCTTGATTGAAATATCATGTCGAGTGTTCGACCTTAGCTCATTGATTCACACTTGGGAGGATGTACTGAGATACCTTGGGAATCAATGACATCAATGGTGATCTCCCTCGCACTTGTTAACAGTATATATTAACGATTGGAAATCAAGTGGTTTCTACCATGTTCGACATCAATACATTGTAATCACATGGTTATATTTGTATCATTGCGGGTTCGGCTTGAAGACCTATTGGCACCCCAACAACTCCCCTTTTATTTTCCAAAATAAAGGGGTCCCCATTAGATTTTTGTAAATACTTTTTTTTAATGTTCTTTATTTTTTTATTTTATATTTTATACTAGGATATTTCATAGATCCTTCATGCATTGCTTGTTATTTGGTTTGGTTGTCAGCAGATACCTTCTTGCACTGCTTGTTATTTGGTTTGGTTGTCAGGAGATATGAATCATCTCTGTTAATTTGGTTTATTGATTTCTTGGTTTCTTGATTACATATCTTAGTTTGTCTTAATTACATTAATGAGTTAAAAGGAATTTTGTCATATCAATATATTTTAGTTGAACATTCTATCTCAAGATTTATATTCACACCTTGAAAGATTACATATCTTAAAAATTGAGGGTTGAAGATGAGACCAATATTTCAATTTTGAGCTTGGAATGTCATATTTTTCATGAGGCTTTTTGTTTTTCTCAAATTTGCATTTTCTAAATGAATCTAATCATTTTCCCCAAATTTTGATATTTATTAAGTTCATTAATGTAATAATGCAAATTTTAATTTGTATGCATAAAAATAGTCTCCAAAATTAATATTTAAAATCTTTATATTGCATTCTTGGATTAAATAATTATAATTTAAAAGGTCGTTTAGCCCTTTTATTTCATTTAATTTTGATAACATTATAAAGTTACAAAGTCATTTGAACATGTAATTAATAATTTTACAAAAGATTTTTTTTTGTAACTTTAATCTTTTTATTTCAATTTTAATCAAATAGAATTTTCATTATAACTAAGATATGAGATATATTTGAAAAATAATGGATTTTTTTTGGTTTTGTATAAAATTTATATCTTTTGATAAATTTTTGGAATTAACTTATGTTCTTTTCAAAAAGATGAAAACATGAACAAAAATTGGTAAAAATATTTATCTATTCCAAAACCAAAATCATATAAATATTGAAATATTAATGATAACATTCTCTTTACTCTCTTATAAATTTGTTCCATAGTGGATTTGTCACGTGAACAAAAATGCACTATTAATAAAGTGAAAATAAATTGATTCAAAGATAAGATAAATTGGTATAGTTATCTTATGCACAATCAATTCATGTGGGCATGCTATGTTTTGACAACTCAATAATTTCACATAGAGAATTAAGTCTTTTCATTATGTCACCAAATCCAAATCGAGATTAAGTTCATTAACATAAATCAAATTACAAAGCGAGATCATATCAAATATTAATATCATTGCTGTATTTTATCCACAGTAATATATTTTGTCGATACATCAATAGAACATTGCATCGTAAACCCAATAGATTATAAATCTGTGAAGCTTATAGCAGGTAAGGGAGAACACCAGGGAAAATGCTAAGCTCTTGATAAAATGAATACCCGTTCGCAGTAAATAAAATGATTAATTTATTAAAAGCTGAATACCATGCCAATAAGTTGTTTGTTTCCCTAATTCATTGCAACGGTTATTAAGAGCATGAAATGTGTAGATTTTGAAGGAACTCCATCACGCAGAGATTTAGATGGAGAAATGTGCAGAATATTTATCGCACCAAAGTGGCAATGGCAATACAATATTTCATGAAAAATGTTTGTTACACTAGTTTTTGAAATGATGTCACCCTCTTGAAAATATAGTGCACCAGAGATTGCATGAAGAAATAGTTTATTACATGAAGAAATAGACGATTGTCGGATTCCCATTGTTATTCAGGAGGGGATTTTCTACAGCAAACTGCGGGCAAACTAGGATGAAATAACAAATTCCAAAACATGGGTTTTTTCCAAAAGATACCCATTTACCAGACTCATGTGGAATTTACTAAAAAGATTGAAGAATTTGGGAGATTTTTAGGGTTCTTTGAACACATTTTTTCAAGTTGTGGCCAGCAAGGAGAGTCAGTTTGTCTCTCAACACTCTGTTTGTTTGTATTTTCCTATTTAAACTAGAGAAGAGATTGCCACAAGGAGGGGGTCTCTTGAGAAAAAAAGGAACAATTTTGTTTGTGTCTTTCTTTTATTTTATTTCTTTCCTGTAACTTTGTTTCAGAAAGCCTGAGATGAGCACTGCCAGAATGTTTAAAATTTATGTGTAATTATTTCATTTTGAAGGCTGGTGTGTGGATACATTGTTGCCAAAGGTGGATGGAGTATCAGAGAAATAGACTTATTTGAAATATAATCTTAGTTTTAGTTTTAATCTCTTTTTCTGGAGTTTTTCCTTCGGAGAAGGATTGTGACTTAAGTTCTCAAACTGGTATAACTGTTTGTTGCTATTTTTGAAAATTTTATATATATATATTTCAATATATCACTTTCTCATTATGTTTTTGGGCAATTATACTGTGTTATGATTGTATTCATTATCCGAGATAATACTATGTTAACACAATATTACTGTTTGAATGAGCATATTACTATATTTGATTTATCAATATTTTTATTGAAAATTGGAATTTTAGTAATATAAATAATTTATGTTTATTTTGATTTCATTTGTATTTTTACAATGTTTTCATAATAAATATAATCTTTTATTCAAATATTTGGTATTGATTATTAATTATTAATTAATAGAACATTACAGAGAAATCTAAAGTAGTTGTCTATTTTAATTTTCTGTTGTTGTGAATATATAGCAGAGTGGTTTAATGTTAATGATTTAAATATTTTCATTTAAATCATAATTATTTATCTCTCTATTTATTTGAAACATTAATTAATAATTAATCTAGTAGTCAAGTTGCTCTCAGCTGAGATAGGATAACTATTTAATTTTAGTTTATATTTAACAATTGATAAATAGAATTAAATTAATTTTGTAAAACTTAAAATAGTCTTTGAATTAAAATATTTGAAGCAAAACCCTAAAAAAATGAAGAATTTCCTTAAGAAAGCATTTTAGGATAACTTAGGTCTTATTCTAGGGTTTATTTAGGTAGTAATAAGATTAGGATAAATTTTTACTGAATTTTAGATACTCCAAGAGGAAAATTCAGTTGGTAGCAGGACCATAACCTGCGATGTTTTTCCATTTCAAACACAACGAGAGCTGCTCTAAGTGACTTGTGTGGGCATAATCTCCTTAGTTGGCCTAGGTCAAAAAATCAGGCCAACAAGATCCTGGATTCATTGATATTTTTCCCAGGTTGCGATGGAGTTTGTTTGAGTCATATTACATGAATCCACTTTGTATTGGTCATGGTTGTGTTATCATCTCATCATGGATCTACATTTGTGTCTACTAACCATGATTGTGTTCAGTCGGTCTCTACTAACATGGATTTGCATTGTATTGGTCAAAAACCATGTTATGAGTCATGTGAGGCTTCAATCAGTTGTACTGCAGCACCTTCCAACCAACATCCTTGCCTTGATTTTTACTCTACAAATCATTTCACCTATTGCATTCCTCTAACTGCATGCTTTGGGGGGCATTCTGTTACACCGAAATGTCTTCATCATGAGCCATGTGTCAACTTTGTGCCTAATCCCTAAAGTTCCCTTAGCTAATGTTCATTGATTCTAAGGTTGTCCCTAGCCTTTGTCCTCCTCTAATTAGGTTGGATCTCTTTCCCTTCAGTCAAGGTGCGCCAGACCCTAGCTGCCACTCTTTTAAGCTTGACAGAGTGTGCCATCGACACTCTTAGCCCACTTTCAAGGTGAGTCATCCCTCCTCTAGCGCTATGTCTCCTCATGCAAGGTTCTCCAATGATGTTTAGAGTGGAAAATTTGAAGCTTTAGGGCCCTTCTCGAAGCCAGATGAGGTGGAGGGTCATCCCTAGCTTCTAGGTGAGGTGGCATTCGGTTCCCTAACCTAATGGGAGGATCCCTTAGACCTCTCCTCTTAATATCCAACCTGCTCTATCCCTCTAAGATTTATAAATATGAACCCTCTCTCCATTGTAAAGGGAGGAAAGACTATTGTACTCTTATGCTAGTGGAATTTCTAGGTGATCCTTACACATCCTTTGGGAGGAAAACTATTTTTGGAGGCTTGGATTGGATTGTTGGATGGAAGGTTGCAACGTTAAGGCTTAGGTTGTGACATTTTTTCTCTATGTAATTCTATGTATCTCCTATTATTACACTAATACAAACTCTTTCCATAAATGTTGTTGTGTTGATAATGTTTAGAGCTTTCTTCCTTAACTATTAGCTTAGATCAATTCATATTTGGATATGTTTGCATTGTTTGCTTGTTTCTATTTTCTCTACAGGATTTTGCAACTCAAGATCTGAAATCTTTGGAGCTTGGATCAACAAAGAGGAAAAGGATTTGCAAACCTCGCGTAAGTCATATATATGTTAACTTGTATCTCTATTTATCTAGGAAAGTAGATTGTATTATGTACTTAATTTGTTTTAGATCAACTTGGAGTAGGGAGATATGGCTTAAGTCTGCTTGGGTAGATTTATCTGATAACAATAGTTGACACACCATTGTCATGATTTTTCATCACTTAAACTTGAGTTGACATTTGAATTTGACTCAAGTGCCAAAAATTTCAACTTCAACTTTGGATTTGATATTAATTCTTATTGGCTTCATCACCTTACATAAAAAAAACTTTCCTTATATAATAATAAAAAATTTAAACTTAACCATGATTTTAATGTATTTACACTTTGAATATATAAAAACAAAATAGAATCAATTCACTTATAATTCACTTATTAATAGTTATTAATAGTTATATAGCACTGAACATTTTTCATGATGATTCAACCATACAACTTGTTAGGATTATTAATCCTCCCTTGTTCAAATGTCTATTAGATTAATTATTTCCTAACTTAGAAACCTTAAATTAATTAATTGGGTCCAGTAGTGCAATTGGGTCCACTTGGCCCAATAAGGCCACATGTACTTGTCACTAGAGTGTGGGGAACACTGGTATAGGTTAACTGCCACTTACTGCATGTGCATGTATCAGTCTGGGCACTTCCTAGACCAATCCCTACATTTTAGGAGCCACTGGGAGTCTCGACACCAACCTACTTCAGTCAGTTGGAATTAGTACTAGTTACTCTTAGTTATCCCCCAGTTACATTCAATTACTTTACAATCAGTTAGGATAGAGCTTCCAATGCATGGATAATGCATGGTTGCATGGGGAGGAGTGCTTTTCCTACCTACCACACTCAGTTACACTAAGTTAACTAGATGTCAGTGGTTGTTGGAGTTATTGGTCATCGGGGAGCTGTTTATTTGGACTCCAATATTGATTGGGAGACCTTGTGTTAGATATTCAGTTAGATACAGTCATATCCACTTGGAGGATTAGAATTCATATCACATGCATTCGAATTCTACCTAGTTGGCCCAGGAAAGGAGCATAAGGAAGAAGCTCGCGCGTGCAAGCAAAGAAGATGTGTCGCGCATGCGATAAAAACAAAGGAAGATCGTGAAGGAAGCAAAGGACCTACGCAGGCAGAATAGAGAGGTGCATGGTGAAGGAAAGGAAAGCGTAGAAGCATGCAAATGATAATGACCAGAAAGAGATAGGTGCAGAATCCAAATCATGGTCATTAATGGCAGCATAAGCCTGCAGCTATGCACGTATGAGGAGATATTTGTAAGTCAGGCCAATAGTGCCTCATGTCAAGTCATGATCACCACAACTATAGCCTGAGGGGAGGCTTCTGGTGATGGTTAATAGACTGCTGGTATGCAATCGACCCTGCGTGGCCATGTAAACTAGTATAAATAGGATGGATGCAATAGTGAGAAGGTTGGATTTCAGTGGATTTTAGTTGCTTATTATTGATTTTGATTATGTTTTAAGTTAGTTCTCCAATAATAGTTTTCCTATTCAGTTTTAATCCACGGTGAAGGATGCCACTTTTTCTGTAATGTGGTAGAGATCAGAGAAGAGGAGACTTAGGAAGAATCTGGTAGCAATAGAGGGGGTTGTTGAGCCATGGATCTAGCTGCTATGTGCGCGGACCACTAGGAGTAGAGGTAGGGTAGAAGAGAAAACCAGAGAGCATGAGAACCATAATTCTGAGTCTTAAATACATATCTTAAGATTAGCCTTCATCTCGTAGACTGCAAGGTGTTGTATCCTTTTCTCATGCCAGATGAAGAGCACCTTGGTGGTTTTTCCCAAATGGGTTTCCATGTTATCTCTTGCGCTTGAATGAATGATTGATGTGATGGATGTTTATATGAATGGTTGTATTTTCTTTATGTATAATGCTAAATGTTGCTTAAATCCCTAATGTTATCCTATAATCAATAGATGAATGATTGGAAAGGGGTCACTAAAATGAACATGTATATATCGGCCTATATGCTTCTATCTTGAGTCACAACTTGAGTTATAGGTTCGATTGGTATGAGTCAGCTGCACTAGTTGCGAGGTGGAAAGGAAGGTCAAGTTGCACATGATGAAATGTATTTGTGTTCGGTCGTGAAAGAGTGACTCCTCTGTCCATCCATCCTATTTCCTTCATTGAGATCCTTAACTGTGAGCCAAGGGACTATAATCCCTCAACAATCATGGAAGCATGGTTCCGATAGTTACCCATCGAAGAGATATCTCATGTGAGACTGGGCCTACTTTGCAGGTGTTGCCGATGGGGCTTGCTTTGTCCGGCTGGTATCTCACATATTTGTTGGGTTAACGAGCTACGCATAACCTAGGTTGCGTGAGTAAGAAAAGTGGCCAACACATGGTTCCATTGCTGGGATCCTATTGACCAAATCGAGGGAAATGTTGTGGCACCCAATGAATTAGAAGGAGATAGAAGATTGGTTGGATTCTAAAATGCTAGCATTCACATAAGAAGAGAGCACAGGAACACGGTTGAGCGAAGAGAAATGGATAAATGAATATATATACTCTGATATTCATGAGATCTTCTTTGCTGAGTTCCCCATTTTACTGCATGAATGGTTATTGAGACTGGTGACTAAGTAGACCAATTTCCAAAGAAGGGAGACTATCGAGTGGAGCAACCAGCTAGTTCATAAGGTAACCAGTGTAAGTAACCCTATTTCTAGAGCTGTTGATTTTTGGGTTGATATTATATTGCAAGGATATATTAATGAGTTTGTAGTAGATACTATAGCCTCATATAGCAAAGCTGAAATAAATTTTTTCCGAGGACCCCAAAGGAGATACTTGTTATGTATCAGTACATGGATAAAATTTCTTGCCTATGAGAAGGGTATTTTGTAGTTGAGTAGTTGAGTCTCTTTCCTAGAAGGAGGCTATGTCACGGACGACTGAGTAAAAAGATGGGGAAGGGTGCGTTGAAATGTTCCCCATAATAATAGGACCTGAACTAGAACTTGGAGTCCTAAGGAGTGGGAGAAGATTTGGATTAGGAAAGAGAAGGGAAACTGAAAGGGGGTGATGAAATCCTAGTTTGTTCAAAGGAAGCGAACACGAAATTTGGTCATACAAAGACGAGGGGTCTTGCGATGAAGAGGAGGACTACAACTCGATCTCGGAAGGACATGAATATTCTAAGGACTCTGAGGAGAAATTGGGATCAGAGAACAACTACATAACACCAAAAATATCACCTGAGGCAAGATATAGAGTTTCATCCCCAGAAAGGACCACTAATATGAATAGCGCTAGCCCTGGAACTAGTGCACAAGAAGGTACACCCCCTTTGAATCCTGTCCCAGAAGAACTTCATGCCAACTCAATAGTTGCGACAGATATTCGGTTACTCACATTTAATGAAAATGGAATGGAAGACCCTAAACAACATTGGTTCCTATGTGAAGTTGTTTGCATGGTTGTTTAGTCCATAACGCAAACATAAAGAAGGCGTATATGATCATGACCTTGAGGGTTCGCGCACTAGAATGGTTCATGAAGTTCTGTATTCCACCAACTAGAAAACCACAGAAGACCCTTGAGGAGATCTGAGCTGCAATGATCTCTGAGTTCAGGAAACCTCAATCAAATTCGTAATGTATTACTAATATTAAGGAGATGAAGTAGGCTCCAGCAAAAATCATGTGGGACATTGATCAGTGATTGAAGATGCTGATGGCTAAAGTAAGCTTCAAAATGTCCGATGTACAACATAAAGAGTGGTTTATCGCTGCACTGCTACCACACATCCGAGGACCGTTAATGCAGTAGAAGATTGAGTCCCAAATAGAAGTGCTAGAGCTGGTAATGAAGTTAGAGGACTCTCCCATTGGTGACAGTGCCGTCAAAATGATGCAGATCAAGTCACACCTGGCCAACCTAACAATACAACTTCAAGATATCAAGAAGGGTAAATATGCACAAGAATATTTTTGGTACACAAAATGTAGGACGGACGGACACACTAGGGATAACTATCTGACCTTCCTGAACTATGTTGCATCAGGTGCACCCAACCCATTAAGTGGTCAGGGATTACCATGGTGTCACATATGCCAATCAAGAGGCCACCACAATGAAGAATGTGTATATTTGAAAAACATTGTGAGTACCCCTACAAACTTATTCTGTAAATTTTGTAAATCAATAGGACACGATGAGAAATACTGTAGAGCATACCAGCTCTTAAAAGAAAATACAACCGACACGTACTTAATGAAAAATGATGGGTTTGCTTAGTATGAATAGGTTCAAACCTCGTATCATCCTGCATAGTTCCCATCTAATTAGTACCAACAACCGTATGTGCTCCCACAACCAAACATGCAACAAAACCCCTATTAGCGAAACTACCAGCAGAACCACTACCCACCACAACAACTACACCTGTAGGGAAGGGGTGGCTGAAACTTAAAATGATGAGGTGGAGGAGGAGGATTTGGTAGGGGAAGAGTTCAAGTTACATGCTATAACTGTGGAAAAATGGGTCACTTTGCCATAGATTATTTAGAGCCTACAAAAAAATGTTCATATTGTAATGGACGGGACCATAATGTTGAACAATGTCCTCAGGTAATCGAGAAATGGAAAGCATGAACCATCATAGGACCAAATCCTGTACCAAACCCAAACTCAAATACAAATGTGAATGTTCAGATGATCATGGCTAAGCCATGAGACCTGAAAATCATCATCGTAACACAAGGAGGTGCGACAACTAGAGCAGACCAAGATAACTCACAAGAACAACCGCAGCCACAAGTGAGGCCAGTGGCACAGAAAAAGGAGCCACTAATTGTCCAAAAATAGAAAGAAATATTCTGGGATGTACAATCGGAATTCATAAGCCCATAAGTACCATTGACTTCCATGAAAGTCAAGGACATGCCTGAACGGTTCCAACACATATTGCAGAAGAACTTCCCACCAAATTTTAGTAAGCTAAGAAGCTTTTGTCAAGTTGTTTAACACTAATGCAAGACAAAGATGCTATTGCAGAGCTGTAAGAAATGATAGACGAGATTCCTGTAGAGCCACAACTGAAGAATAAAGTTAACCAAGTACAAAAGAAATGAAAAATTGGCTGCGAATTGAGGATGAATGTGCAAATAGGTGACTACGACATGGACTATATCATCTTGGATATGGGATTAAATGTCAACATTTTGACACAACAAACATGGGAAAGTATGGGAAATCCGTGCTTGGATTGGTCTCCTATCCAGTTGTGACTTTCCAATCAGGCGAAAGTCCTACCCATTGGCCGACTGAGCAATGTAAATATTGATGTCGAAGGATTGCACACATCGGTAGACTTTGAGGTAATTAACATTGTATATGACACAAACCCTTACCCTACGCTGCTGGGAATAGACTGGGCCATAGACAATCAGACCATCATAAATTTCAAAAAAAAGGATTCTCTCATTTGAAGATGAGTAAATGAGGGTAGTATCACCCATCAATCCATTTGAGGGACAAAGATACGTCAAGCTTGTCTATAATGAGGGGTAGGTGACTATCTCGACCAGATATACAATGTTACATCTATGTAGGAATATTATACTAGTCCAACAGGAGATGGAAACCTGAGCTGGAAATGTGCAAGTTCATATACATCTGATTCAGGAGAGGCTTTAGAGAATTAGAAAAATAGATTACATGAAGTCTCTATGAGAAGGTGTGCAAGAGTTACAAGGTTTATGCAACGGGTGGAAACTGAGTTAAGGGATTTACCCACCTATGAGAGTTTCATATACACCTTGGATATGACACCTAAGACTTGCTATACCTCTGAGGAGCTTTGAAAAGGAACCCAGCAGGTTGCGCATACAGTTGTAATTACTGATAAACACCCTACAATTGATGCTACATTTCAGAAGGAAAAAGAAAGTATAGTTGAGGAGATCCCTAACAAAGAGGATAATTCACACCGACGCAGTGCAACTAGTTACCAATATAGTTAAACAAAAAATCCAGATAATGATACGATCAGTCTTAGCAGACCAGAATTAGAGGGCACACGAGAAGAAGGAAGAAATAGAATTTCAAGTGCTCAATTTCCCTAGGCCCTTAAAATCAAACAAGTACATATTGGATCATCAAAGAACCCAAACTTTGCCAATGCCCGAAATTATTCACATGCTGAAGCAGTTGTAAAGATTGCATATCTCCCGCAGGAGTACCAGACCCTATTCCCTACCAAATACTCAAAAAGGAGGGGAATAGTGGTAGATTTAGAAGAGATGAAAATACCCTTGAGACTATAGACTAAGCTGAGTCAGCAGCAGAAAACGACACGACATGATCAATATCTTAGGATTAAGCCTTCTAAAGAAGGAAAACTTGTCTTATGGTATGACAATGGTTCAAGCAACTGGATAAGTTGAAGACACAATGGCTAGGGCCATATAGAATTGCACACATTACTAAGGAGGGCACAGAAAAACTTCAGAAAATTAGATGGTACTCATGTCACGGTTATGGAAAATGGCAGTCTCCTGAAGCCATGCTACGACATGTATAACATCTTAAAAAAAAGGGGGCAAAAGACGTAAACTACTTTGTTGCAATATTGCGACAGAACCAACATAAAAGCACAAGCAATGAAATGCGCAAAAATAAATTCATCACGCAAAATCAAGCAAGGGAAACAAAGTGCGGAGAGTGCAGTCAAGGAAAACATCCGTTAGTACGCGAGACAAGGCAAGAAGCGACAAAAGGATGAAAAAAGTGGGAATGACAGGCTGGCTAGCATTAAACAACAAATCTGTGACAAAGATGCAGGAAATTGTGATAGCTGCATGACATTAAATCAACACAATACGAGGAACAGGGTGGCGTACTTTGTGATCCCATCACCCTTGCTTGCAATAACCACCATAACTAGCTTGATAGATACAACTCGAAAAGCCAATTATAGAAGTTAAAGAAGAAAGTGTCGAAAGCAGAAACCTAGGAAATTGATTAGACCTCGACCTCCTATCAAATGATGATTGAAGGACGCTGAGGGTTGTGTAAATATTTGGGTTCCCCCTCAAACAATTTGTTACGCATAGTGAGAACCAGAGCCAAACCATTGCAAAGCTAAATCCTGCCATCTGTGTTCAATTACGTTGACACCCATGGTAATTAACATTCCTAGTGAGAGTGAGGCATCAGAAGCTAATGTCATCTCGAGTTGCCCCATTTATGAGGAAGTAGAAATATAGTCAGTCGAGGGTTAGCAACCGCAACAAGCACAAGAGATAGACTCAAAGACAAGAACATGAAAGCAGCAAAGTAGGAAAGATGATCATACTACCATTCCAATGCTGGGGTCGTGTGTTGTACCAAACCCAGCTCAAAGTATGCCAGTTGCCCTAGGACCACAGTAAGAAACTCTAGTACTTGACAAAGAGCTGAGGTGACCCAGTGAGACACAACTGGGAGAGGCATCTACACAAACCTAGCCAAAGCAAAGAAAACACAAGGCTCCTACCACTCCGAGCAAGCAAGGAAAGGTACATGTTGGCGAGAAAGTAGAATATATTAGGAATGAAGTCTTGCTACCACAGAGAGAGACACAAGCAAAGTGGGCTGATTTGAATTTCCTATGTTATGTTCGGCCAAGGAGGGCTGATGTAGGGGAGCCGGATCTCCCAAAGAAGGCGGTGACTACTCTGATAGCACCGTGGATTCCTGTCGACATGACCTTGCTGCACGATATCCTACCCGAGTTGGCTATATTAAAGTTCCAAGACTTTAAAACTCGGTAGCAGGAGGGGCTGCAAATAAAATACTACATGACCATGACCCAGTCCACTACAAGTGATTCCAAGGTGCTTAAGGCAAAGGATTGCGCCGAAGGACTTGCCCATGCCTATCTAACCAACATGTTGTTTATGTCCTACTTTGGCCATAGCATACAGATCAATACATACGTGAAGCAATTACTATTCTGCTTCCATGGAGGATACTTATGGCTGGATCAACCATATCTGGTTGACACCAAGCTACTTGCAAGGATAACTAGACTCCCAAGCGAATGCAAAGATCCTATGCCATACCTATCTAAGAACAACACTAAACCTATCAAGCGAAAACATAACCTTCAGCGAATGGGCCGAGGCTACTTGATTGGGCCCATCCAGGACAAAAGTGTGCATGTTGCCACAAATATCTTATCCTATAAGATGTTCCATAAGATGATACCCACACAATGTTCAGCAGTGGTGGTGGAACTTTCATACTTATGTGCACTAGCAGAAAAATTCAACTGGTCACGGTACTTGCTGAATGCTCTTATAGATGATGCGATGCAGGCTCAACATAAGGAGGGCCACAAATTCCACTATTCCTAGCTACTGATATTGATTTCGTTCATGATATGAGCTAACCCACCAGACTATGTACAGATGTATGTCCTGCTATCTTTTCTAGGTGTAAGGTACCACAATCTCTGGGAAGATAAGGTGGACAATGATCACCAGAAAGATAACAAGATTGCATTCTTTATGCATGCAGAGGCGTTGCGTGAGGTTCTCTGGTAGTCCCACAAGATATCCACAGTGACTGTACAAAAGTATGCTGCATTCATCAAATTTCAAGCTGATGCACATGATATAACCCTGCTACCAACAAAGGACCCACTCCAGCAGGTATACCATGCAAGCTTCATGCTGAAAAATGATGATGTGGATGCAATTATCAATCTTTGGCTGGAGGAATGGCACAGCCCACTAGAATAATTGCTTCCTAAAGAGAAGAATGTAAAGGAACCGTCGCTCCACCAATTTAATGGTGAAGAATATGAAGACGATGATGCCCAAGATGATTCGTCACAGGAACACATCAAGGACAATAATCATATGGATGATTCAAACAATCATCCATCAGAGCACTATCCAACTCACGATCAGGCACAGGCACAAGCACATGTAAAGAAATAAGAGGGCCAATTTCCTTGAAAGAAGAAGAAAGTTGACAGACCAGTGAACACAAACACATTAACTGAAGATAATATATAGGAACTTGCCAACGTTGTTGTTGAAGTTATACTAGATAACCATCACCAATTTGATGATGCAGTAGTTGAACATTGCTACCCAAGTCTGGGACCACCTCAATAAGCTAACAGAGGCCCTTCAGGATGTCAAAGAAACTATGGAGGCCGAGACATATCGTTTTGATCCTAGCATTATGCTAGTTACACCAGCGTTAGTTCCACCAATCAAAGTGGTGATTGAAAGGAATGCGCTCGAGGTAGACGGAGAGACAAGTGCAGGTCCTGATGATAACAATGCACATATATATTTCTCCAAGCTCTCCTTGGAGGAATTTTATAACATTCAGTAGGGAGCCACATCCAAAATTCAGCTAAGGGAAAATGTTGTTTCTTACCAGGTAGAAAAACAACAAAGGAAGGCCAAGCTATGTAAGGCCCTGTTGAAGGAAAAAGAGCAGGAACTGTAGGAATGCATCACCCTTCTTGCCGAGAAAAAGAAGGAAATATTGGCACATCAGCAGAACCGCATTGCATTGGTGGACTCTATCAATAATTCCATTGCAGCATTCCCACCAGGAGTGGGGAAAGAAGATGAAGAATCCCTGGCTAAAGTCACCAGGCTTGCGAAGATCACACAAGATCTTTGACAGCAAGTGGAAGATATGAAATTTAGGCAGATTCCAATCACGCCTGTGGAAAGAAGAAGACTAACATCTGAAGCTACTGAGAAAATCAAAGAAGGTGAGGCACTCTGTGCAAAGGCTACAGATGTTGTTGCGACCATTTGGGGAGCACTGCTCGAAGATGGCACAACTAAGAAAATAAGGTAGAGTGAGTGAGAGGCAGATGAGAAATTAGTGCTACAAAGGTGGAAATGTAGAAGCCTCCCCTCCAATAGAAGGTCATTAAAAATGTAGAGATCAAAAGGCTACAACAAGAAGCCTAGACCCTTTGCGAACAAGAAAAAGATAGGGAAGCTGAGGTTGAGGCATTCTAGTCAGAAGCTGAGAAGATCACAGACCATATTCAACTGATTCAATAGAAACTTCAAGGAATAGTGCAATAAATAGAGGCAGAATCGTTGAAACATGTCCATTCCGACCGTGTGGAGCAGTTGGCCGCGCAAGCAAAGGAAGCTGCGGAGGAAGTTAATAAGGTTGAAATAATGGTGTATAAATGTCAAGATAAGGTCTGTACTACTGCGCAACCTGAGCTGATGCCAGAAAAATTAAAATAGTACAAGAAAATAAGGCTGAGGCATGCAGCCAAAGCCACAAAAAAAATTGAAAATCAGCAAGGGAGGCATCCCTAATGCAGCATGCGTGGAAAGATGAAGTGGCACCAAAAGAAGAAGTTGCATGAAAAGGATGGTGCACTTTAAACCTACCACCAAAACAGTTATAAGATGAATGGTGGGAGGTTCCAGAAAGCTGGAAAGAACTGACTAACTGTTAAATGCATCAAGATTCCACAAAGATATGGTGCCTACGACAAGACATTTCCCTAGATGGATCAAGTGTGGGAAAGTCTATGAAGGTAACTAGCCATATATGGATCAAGTGTGGGAAAATATGTAACACTGACCATCCAGATAATCAATACTTGATCATTGGGGTCAGTACGAGGAAGTGAGGATGCCAAGAATCATAGCAAAACTGAGATGAAAATCTGGTACACCAGATGAAGGTCTTGTCCTAATGATGCACCTGGATAAGCCTACATGGAAGGTGACCTGATGCTCCTCCTATAAGATTGGGGTGCCCATGTAGCAAGCATACATCACTTAGTCGTGTTGATTGAGCACTAGTTACAGTTCCAAATGGGTTGGGGAGTATCATGGAGAGAAGCCTTGCAGGCTAATGTAGTTGCTGTAGCCTTCAGTATGTCGAGTTTCTCCAAAGATAGGAATAAGAAAAATGGTAACAGTTTGCAAGTTAATTCGACCCAGCTAGAAGTATCTGGCAAATTCATCCTTGGATATTGGTATATCAGTAGACTAGTAGCCCTGTCTGCAGCACCAGAGAGGACTCCGGTATGGACCAAAGTTCTTGCTCAATTTGACAAACTCTACGGGGTAAGAACCAGAGTGCTTGTTGTATTTCACAAAGTCTGCAGGATTGGAAAGTGAGCTCATCTTCCAGCAATCCAGGAGGGTTCTTCATGTGTCAAGGGACCAGGGAAGGGCCACAGGGCCAGTTATGGCTTGTACTATGTTTCTCAGGTCAAAATTGTCAAATTTTGGCAAATCATTCACCTCCACCAACCTGGCTTGTGGGGATTTTCTGGTTTTCAATATGGACAAGTCTTCAAAGTCCATATCTATGGAAAAAAGGGTGGTGAATTAAGAAAAGATGAAATCAAGGAAGAACAGCAAGAGAAAAAGCTGCAGCAAGCATGTGCAAAACCCTAGGATCCTAAGAATGGTGAAAGAACCAAGGCCGCTTGGATTGTTCTGTCAGAATGGGACACTAGCCACACTTGGTGAAATTGGAGGAAGACTATGATAAAATGATGAAAGAGTCCCAGAAAAAAGACAACATTACTGTTCGCTGGGATATTGGTCCCAATAAGAAGTGCATAGCTTACTTTGTCTTCCCTAGCGAACTCGAAACTTGAACCCTCCATTACAAGTCTTCTGATGGTGCCAAGAAAGAAGCTGTATTGGCGTAGTAACCTTGTAAAACATCTAAGTATGGAAAGAAGCTACACAAGAAAAAAAATATTCCAAGGGTGTCACGCTTCTTTATAAGTCCCTTCCTTCGTGCCTTGGGACGAGGCACATGTGAGTGTTAGGCGCCTGTTGGCCCGGGAAACGAGCATAAAGAAGAAGCCCGCACATGCAAGTAAAGAAGATGCACCGTGCATGCAACAGAAACAAACAAAGATCGTGAAGGAATCAAAGGAACCACGTGGGTAGAATAGAGAGGTGTGCGGCGAAGGAAAATAAAGCGCAGAAGCGCACAAATGATAACGACAAAAAATCGACAGGTGTAGAATCTAGATCATGGTCGTTTGTGGCGGTGTAAGTCTATAGCTATGCGTGTATGAGGAGATATTTGTAATTCAAGCTGATAGTGCCTCGTGTCAAGTCATTATCACCACAACTGTAGCCTAAGGGGTGGTTCATGGTGACGGTCAACAGACTTTCGGTATCCTGTCGGACCTACATGGCCATGAAAACTAGTATAAATAGGAGGGATTCAATAGTGAGAAGGTTGGATTTTAGTTGCTTATTATTTATTTTGATTATGTTTTAGGTCAGTTCTCCAGTAATAGTTTTCATGCTCAGTGGTAATCCATGGTGAAGGATGCCACTTTTTATGTAGGTAGAGATCAGAGAAGAGGAGACTGAGGAAGAGTCTGGTAGCGATAGAGGGGGCTGTTGAGCCGCAGATCTAGTTGATGTGTGTGTAGACCGCAAGGATTAGAGATAGGGTAGAAGAGAAAACCAGAGAGCATGAGAACCATAAGTCTAAGTGTTAAAGACATATCTTAATATCAGTCTGCATGCATAGATTGTAAGGTATTGTATCCTTTTCTCATTCCATATGAAGAGCACCTTGGTGGTTTTTCCTAGATGGGTTTCCACGTTATCTCTTTCGTTTGAATGAATGATTGGTGTGATGGATGTTTATATGAATGGTTATATTTTCTTTTTGTATAATGATAAATGTTTCTCAAATCCCTGATATTATCTTGTAATCAATAGATGAATGATTGGAAAGGAGTCACTAAAATGAACATGTATATATTAGCCTGTATGATTCTGTCTTGAGTCACGACTTGAGTCGTAGGTCCGATTGGTATGAGTCAGTTGTGCCACACAAGTTGCGCTAGTTGCGAGGTGGAAAGGAAGCTCAAGCTACACATGATGACATGTATTTGTGTTTAGTCACACAAGAATGACTCCTCTGTTCAGCAATCCTGTTATGTTCATTGAGCTCCTTGGCTGTGATCCAAGGGACTATAATCCCTCGAGAATCGTGGAAACATGGTTTCTACGGTTATGCATCAAAGAGATATCTCGGATGAGACTGCGCCTACTTCATAGGTGTTTCCGACAGGGCTTGCTTTGTCAGGCCAGCATCTCATGTATTTGTTGGGTTAATGGGATTCCCAGAATCTGGGTCAGGTGAGAAGGAAAAGTGGCCAACAACCTATGCAAACTATTGTAACACCAGATATTATTATTGTGAATGATACTGTAAATTCCTGAGCAATACTTGTATGTTTCTTGTGTGGTTTGTTTTGTTCAGTTTGTATCTTAATTCTCCATTCAATTGATGCAAACATTATTAGAACTATCTGTTGAAGATATGAATGGCATTAAAATTATAATATGGTATCAGATCCTTCTCATGCAGGTTTCATGCTTGTTTCTCCCCATCGAACATCAGAAGCAGTTGGGTTTCCACAGAAGTCCCCTATGAAAATTTGCTAGCTTAGGATTTATTCAGAGCAGCGAAGAGGGAATGAAGGACCTTGAAAACATGTTCATGCTGGGAGGAACATCATGTTTCTAACATTTCATATGTTCTAGTGTGTTATTGCAATGAAATTGACAGGTGCTATGTAGCTTGTGAGAAGTATTTGCAATCTTCTAGCCGGAGCAATTATGAGTTCTCAAACTCCTGAACCATAGATCCTCACAACATTGTAGATTACCCAAACCCTTACCCTACACTGTTGGGAACAGACTAGGCCATAGACAATCAGACCATTATAAATTTCAAAAAAAGGATTCTCTTATTTGAAGATGAGGAAATGAGGGTAGTATCACCCATCGATCCATTCGAGGGACAAAGATACACCAAGCTTGTCTATAATGAGGGGCAGGTGACTATTTCGACCAGATCTACAATGTTACAGCTATGTAAGAAGATTATACCAGTCCAATAGGAGATGGAAACTTGAGATGGAAATGTGCAAGTTCATGTACATCTGATTCAGGAGATGCTTTAGAGAATTGGAAAAATAGATTGCATGAAGTCTCTATCAGAAGGTGTGCAAGAGTTACAAGGTCTATGTGATGGGTGGAGACTGAGTTAAGGCAGTTACCCACCTATGAGAGTTTCATATACACCTTGGATATGACACCTAACACCTGCTATACCTCTAAGGAGTTGTGAGAAGGAGCCCAGCAAGTTGTGCATACATTTGTAATTGCTGACAAACACCCTAAAATTGACAGTGCATTTCAGAAGGAAAAATAAAGTATAGTTGAGGAGATCCCTAACAAAGAGGATAATTCACACTGATGCAGCACAACCAGTTACCATATAGTTAAACAAAAAATCCAAATAATGATACGATCGATCTCAGCAGACCAGAATTAGAGGGCACATGAGAAGAAGGAAGACATAGAATTTCAAGTGCTCAGTTTCCCACCCCCTGAAAATCAAACAAGTACATATTGGATCATCAAAGAACCCAAACTTCACCAATGCCCAAAATTATTTGCATGCTGAATTAGTTGTAAAGATCACAGATCTCCTACGGGAGTACCAAACCCTATTCCCTACCAACTACACAGAAAGGAGGGGAATAGTGGGAGATTTAGAAGAGATGAAAATACCCTTGCAACTACAGACTAAGCCGAGTCAGAAGTGGAAAATGACACGACATGATCAATATCTTAGGGTTAAACCTTCTAAAGAAGGAAGACTTAAGAATGAAGCCTTCTTAAGATGGTATGACAATGGTTCAAGCAACCGAATAAGTTGAAGACACAGTGGCTAAGGCCATATAGAATTGCACACATTACTAAGGAGGGCACAAAAAAAATTCAGAAAATTAGATGGTACCCATGTCACGGTTATGGCAAATGGAAGTCTCCTGAAGCCATGCTACGACATGTATAACATGTTAAAAAAAAGGGCCAAAAGGCGTAAACTAATTTGTTGCAGGATTGCGACAAAACCAACATAAAAGCATCAGAAATGAAATGCGTAAAAATCAATTCATCACACAAACTCAAGAAGGGGAAGCAAAGTGAGGAGAGTGTAGTCAAGGAAAAAATCTCTTAGTACGCCAGACAAGGAAAGAAGCGACAAAAGGATGAAAAAAGCGGGAATGACAGGCTGGCTAGCATTAAACAACAAATCTGTGACAAATATGTGGGGAGATGTGACAGCTACATGACATTAACTCGACACAATATGAGGAATAGGGTGGCGTACTTTTTAATCCCATCACCCTTTCTTGCAATAACTACCATAACTAGCCTGACAGGTACAACCCGAAAAGTCAGTTATAGAAGTTAATGAAAAAAGCGTCAGAAGCAGCAACCTGGGAAATTGATTAGATCTCGACCTCCTATCAAATGATGATTAAAGGACGCTGAGGGATATGTAAATATTTGGGTTCCCCATAAAACAGTTTGTTACGCATAGTGAGAACTAGACCCGAGCCATTGCAGAGCTAAATCCTGCCATCTGTGTTCAATTATGCCGACACCCATGGTAATTAACATTCCTAGTGAGAGTGAGGCATCAGAAGCTACTGTCATCTTGGGTTGCCCCATTTATGAGGAAGTAGAAATATAGTCAGCCAAGGGTCAGCAACTGCAACAACCACAAGAGATCGAATCAATGGAAAGAACATGAAAGCAGCAAAGCAGGAAAGATGATCATGCTACCATTCCAACACCGAGGTCGAGTGCTGTACCGAACCCAGCTCAGAGAATTCCAGTTACTCCAAGACCACAGTAAGAAACTCTAGTACCTGATAGAGAGCTGAGGCAACCCAGTGAGACACAGCTAGGAGAGGCATCTGCACAACCATAGCCAAAGCAAAGAAAACGCAAGGCTCCGACCGCTCCGGGAGAGCGAGGAAAGGAACCTATTGGCGAGAAAGCAGAAGATGAGTCAGGAATGAAGTCTTGCTACCACAGAGAGAGCCACAGGTAGAGTGAGCTAATATGAATTTACTGCGTTATGTTCAGCCAAGGAGGGCTGATGTAGGGGATCCATATCTCCCAAAGAATGCGGTGACTAATCTAGTAGCACCGCGGATCCCTATCGGCATGACCTTGCTGCATGATATCCTGCACAAGTTAGCTGTATTGAAGTTCCAATACTTTGACACTCAGCAATAGGAGGGGCTACAAATGAAAGACTGCATGACCATGACCCAGTCCACTACAAGTGATTCCAAGGTGCTTAAGGAAAAGGATTGGGCCAAACAACTTGCCTGCACCTTTCTAACTAGCATGTTGTTTATGTCTCACTTTGGCCATAGCATACATATCAATACATACATGAAGCACTTATTGTTCTACTTCCATGAAGGATACTTATGGCTGGATCAACCATATCTAGTTAACGCTGAGCTAATTGCAAGGATAATTAGACTCCCAAGAGAAGGAAAAGATCCTGTGCCATACCTGTCTAAGCATGACACTAAACCTATCAAGCGGAAACATAACCTTCAGCAAATGGACTGGGGCTACTTGATTGGGCCCATCTAGGACAAAAGTGTGCGTGTTGCTACAAATATCTTATCCTATAAGATGTTCCATAAGATGATACCCACGCAATGTTCAGCAGTGGTGGTGGAACTTTCATACTTATGTGCACTAGGAGAAAAATTCAACTGGTCGCGATACTTGCTGAATGTTCTTATAGACGATGCGATGCAGGCTTAACATAAGGAGGGACACAAATTCCACTATTCCTGGCTATTGATCTTGATTTTGTTCACAATATAGGCTGACCCGCCATACTATGTACAGATGTATGTCCCGCTATCTTTCCTGGGTGCAAGGTACCATAATCTCTGGGAAGATAAGGCGGACAGTGATCACTAGAAAGATAACAAAATTGCATTCTTTATGCATGTAGAGGCATTGTGTGAGGTTGTCTAGTAGTCCCACAGGATCTGCGCCACGACTGTACACAAGTATGTTGCATTCATCAAATTTCAAGCTGATGCACATGATATAACCATGCCGCCAACAAAGGACCCACTCCAACAAGTACACCATGAAAGCTTCATGATGAAAAATGGCAATATGGATGCAATTATTAATATTTGGTCGGAGGACTAGCATGGTCTGCTAGAATAACCACTGCATGAAGAGCAGAACACAGAGGAACCACCGCTCCACCAAGTTAATGGTGAAGAACATGAAGATGACGATGCCCAACATGATCCATCATAGGAACACATCGAGGATGATAAAGATATGCATGATTCAGAAAATCATCCATTAGAGCACTATCCAACTCACGATCAGGTGCAGACACAAGTGCATGTAAAGCAAGAAGAGGGCCAATTGTCTCAAAAGAAGTAGAAAACTGATAGAACAACGAACACAAACACGTTAACTAAAGATGATCTATAGGAACTTTCCAACATTGTTGTTAAAGTTGTAAAATATAATCGTCACTTATTTGAATACGCAACAATTAAACATTGCTACCCAATTCTGGGACCACCTCAATAAGCTGACAGAGGCCCTTCAGGCTGTCAAAGCCATTGTGGAGGCCGAGACATATCATTTTGATCCTAGCATTCCACTAGTTACACCAGTGTTAGTTCCACCAATCAAAGTGGTGATTCAGAGGAATGCGCTCGAGGTAGACGAAGAGACAAGCACAGGTCCTGATGATAATAGTGCACATATATATTTCTCGAAGCTCTCCTTGGAGGAAGTTTATAACATTTAGCAGGGAGCCACATCCAAAATTCAGCTAAGGGAAAATGTTCTTTCTTACCAGGTAGAAAAACAGCAAAGGAAGGCCAAACTGTGCAAGGCCCTGTTGAAGGAAAAAGAGCAGGAACTGAAGGAATGCATCACCCTTCTTGCCAATAAAGAGCAAGAAATATTGGCACATGAGTAGAACCGCATTGCATTGGTGGACTCTATCAAGAATTCCATTGCAGCATTCCCACCAAGAGTAGGGAAAGAAGATGAAGACTCCCTGGCTAAATTTGCCAGGATCACAAATATCATGCAGGATCTTTGACAGCAAGCTAGGAAGATTCCAAGCACACCCGTGGAAAGAAGAAGAGAAACATATGAAGCTACTAAGAAAATCAAAGAAGGTGAGGCACTCTACGAAAAGGCCGTAGATGTTGTTGTGAACATTTGGGGAGCACTACTTGAAGATGACATAGCTAAGAAAATAAGATAGAGTGAGTGAGAGGAAAATAAAAAAATCAGTGCTACAAAGGCTGAAATGCAGAAGCTTCCCCTCCAGTAGAAGGTCATTAAAAATGCAGAGATCAAAAGGCTACAACAAGAAGTCTGGACCGTTCACAAACAAGAAAAAGATAGGGAAGATGAGGTTGGGGCATTCTAGTCAGAAGATGAGCATATCATAGACCATATTTAGCTGATAAAACTGAAACTTCAAGGCATAGTGCAATTGATAGAGGCAGGATTGTTGGAACATGTCCATTCCGATCGTGTGGAGCAGTTGGTCATGCATGCAAAGGAAGCTACGAAGGAAGTTACTAAGGATGAAATAATGGTGTAGACATTTCAAGATAAGGTCCATACTACTATGCAACCTAAGCCAGTGCTACCAAATTAAAATAGCACAAGAAAATAAGGTCGAGGCACGTAGCCAAAGCCACCAAAAAAGAAAATTGAAAATCAGCAAGGGAGGCATCCCTAGTGCAGCGTGCGCGGAAAGATGAAGTAGTACCAAGAGAAGAAGTTGCGCAGAAAGGATGGTGCACTTTAAACCCACCACCAAACCAGTTATAATATGAATGCCAGGAGGTTCCAGATAGCTGGAAAGCATTGACTAACTGTTAAATGCATCAAGATTCCACAAAGATATGGCGCCTATGACAAGACGTCGCCCTAGATGGATCAAATTTGGGAACCTCTTTGAAGGTAAATATCCATAGATGGATCAAGTGTGGGGAAATATGTAACGCTTACCGTACAACTCATAAATACTTGATCATGGGGGTCAGTACAAGGAAATGATGACACCGATAATCATAGCAAAACTGAGATGAAAATTCAATACACCAGATGAAGGTCTTGTCCTAATGATGCACTTCGATAAGCCTACACAGCAGGTGACCCGATGCTCCTCCTATAAGATCAGGGTGCCCTTGTAGCAAGCATACATCACTTAGTCTTTCTGATTGAGCACCAGTTATAGTTCCAAATGGATTGGGGAGTGTCATGGAGACCAACCTTGCAGGCTAAAGCAGTTGCTGCAGCCTTTAGTATGTTGGGTTTCTCCAAAGATGAGAATAAGAAAGATGGTAACAGTTTGTAAGTTAATTTTACCCAGCTAGAAGTATTTGTAGAAGTCATCCTTGGCTATTAATATATAAGTAGATTATCAGCCCTGTCTGCGGCACCAGAGAGGACTCTGGTAGGGACCAGAGTTGTTTCTCAATTTGACAAAATCTGCGGGGTAAGAACCAGAGTCCTTGCTGTATTTGACAAAGTATACAGGATTGGTAAGCAGGCTCATCTTCCAGCAATCCAAGAGGTTTCTCCATAATTCAAGGGACCAGCGAAGGGCCACAGGGATAGTTACAGCTTGTACTATGTTGCTCAGGTCAAAATTGTCAAATTTTGGCAAATCATTCACCTCCACCACCCTGGCTTGTGGGGACTTTCTGGTTTTCAATATGGACAAGTCTTAAAATTCCATATCTATGGAAAAAAGGGTGGTGAAGAGAAATATTAAGAAAATATGAAATTGAGAAAGAAAAGTAAGAGAAAAAGCTGCAGTAAGCACGTGCAAAACCCTAGGATCCTGAGAATGGCGGAAGAACCAAGTGTTATAGAGATTTTCACCCCACTAGGTGAATCACACATTGTATGGCCTTCCCCTATCCTGTTGCAGACTCATTATCCCCTATGGACCATTTATTGTCTTTTGATGTATCATTGACCATCCCTAAAAACATTACAAAAATGATATACGCATCTTTTTCCCCGATAACCGCGTACATACGCAAATATACCCTCTATAGTAGCGTACATCGAGATGTGTGCATAGTCGAAAACTGTTGGACTGTTCCTTGACTTGGATCTGACTCATATGACTCCTGGCCTTCCATATTCCTTGAGATCACTCGGATTCAACCCTTCATTGTCCCTTGTGAAGCTATATAAGGAACCCCATGGTACATTAAAGGGGGAGGGAGATAAGAGAGCTTTGAGAGTAACAAAACTATAGTCCATTGTTGCCAGGATTTATGCTTGAGTCTGCATCCCTTTGTCCCTTGGAGCACTGTTGTGTTCTTCCCAAGCTTGCCTTCTACTAGTAATCTTGCTATCGAAGTGATGGAGGATTGAGGTCGTGGAGGCCCAAGTGGGGGATTTAGTTTCTCCGATTCGCAGACGTGCCGTCAGAGGTTGTCACTTGTAATCTCTGATTCTTATTAATAGAAATATCTTTTCCTGTCCAGTAATGTGTATTTGAATGAATGTTGTTTCCATTGGAATATGTCAAATGCTTTTACATTATTGATTATATATGCTAGAATAGATCTAACACCATGAAATATAGTATGCTTGTATTGTTTGCTTGTTGTTGAGGACGTGCTATAACAATCCAAGCTGAAGATTGGAAAGCTCAACGAGGATCTACTTCAACCGTCCAGAATAAGGTATGAGGTTTGATCCTTTTGTGTTAGATTGTTTATTTCTATTGCATATTGGGAAATATTGATTTCTAGAGTCTAGCTGTCTGTTGTGGTACCCCAAGCCATAGGAATTTCTCTCCGTAACGGAATTGGAGACTCCGCTGGGGATGTTCCTTGTTTTTCTTTGGGGTTGGGGGCACAATGGGATTGATATTATTGATTTGCTCTCTATTTCTCTCTGTTTCTGTGTCGCATGTTATAGCCTATTTGTCCATTGACACTCCCCTTTATTGGTTTACCCTTGTCCTTCTTTTTACCACTGCCTTCTCTGTATACGTGGGTTTGTGGACTACAGTTGCGTACATACGTGGATTTGTGGCCATAAGTCGCGTACATACGCAGCTGTTCTTTATACAGTCGCATACATCCTCCCTTTTGGTGAGTCTGATGTTGTGGGAAGTTGTTGGGTGGGTTGTGAGTGTGGTTGGGTCTTCCTTGGGTCTGAAGTTGTTTGTTGGATGCTTATTTTGTGACCAGAAACCATTCGTACTGATCTCAGGTATCACGTCTATACTGGCATATAGGTTAGGTTCACCACCATTTGCATTTTGCATGACCTTATGACCATGTCACCATAACCTTAGGTACGAACCCACTCTATTAGTCACAGAACGTTCTTGCTGCTATAGAAGTGGCATGATACGAGTGGTAGAGCTTTACCTTACATGGGTACCCTAGTTAGCGCCTTATTTGCATTTGGTGCCCATGCCGATGTTTACCCCTTTAGGGTGTGGGAGTCCGTTGTATAGTATTGCCATGACATTTAGCAAGAGCCTCATACTCCTCTTGATCTTATGTTGGCCTGTTTCCCTCCGGACTCCCCTTATGACAAGTTGTGAATGCATTATCATGAGCTTTGCCTGTCTTATTGAGCTTTATGCCGGCTCCCCTGACATTGCGTTTCAGACTTATAGCCCGAGCTTGTCTCATGTCTAGCCATGCAGAACCTTTATTTATATCTTTCGCAGCTTGATTCCCTTTTTACCAAGAGGGGATTTTCCCCCGAGTGTCGATATCATACACATGTATCCTTGCATTGAGCATAGGTATGTTCCACTGCTTGGAGCTAGTTTGTTTGCCTTTATGACACTCGTCTCCTCCTAGTTTGTAACTATAAAGCTAGTTTATTATTTTTTCAAGCTTTTCAAATAACTGAAAAAGACCAAAAAAATCAAAAAACCAAAAAGCCGGACAAGGAAAGATATTATCTTTGGTAGCTGTCGAGTCGTGTCGCCTTCGAACAGAGCACTGTATATCACATCCATTGGTTGGGTTATAGTTTGACTTTAGGAGCTGTACTCATTTATCTGATTTTATCTCCACCGACTGGTTAAGCTTCCAGTCCCTATGGAGCCTCTATTGATGCCTCCTTCATCATAGAGATGTCCCAGTTTGTATATCGAGTCTATACTGCCTCCATTCAGTCACCATACACCGTTATGCTCTTGTTCAAAAGAAGTTGAAACCTGAGTCGGCCATTCCTCAGTTATCTTGACTTTGCATGTCGGCCATTCCCGGTACAGTTACTGGTTCGTGCACCTTATGATTGAGTTCTTCCATATTATACAGCTTTGCTGAGTACCTCGTGTTGGATTATGGGGGATGCCTTAATTCCCTCCTTCCAGCAGATTTCATCCCATCGACTTCAGATCATTTATTCTGGGATTGGAGTCTAGAGTCATTTTGAGTGCCTTGAGACTTGCAGTCATCAGTGGCAGGTTCTCTCGCCATCGACAGTTTTGGGAATATATCAATGTCCCCTGATCGATGGACTCTCTCAAGTGTTCGACCTCAACACATTTATTCACACTTGTTAGTTTGCACTCTAGTACCTTGATTCCCATTTTCATTATTGGTGGGTGATCTCGTGTCTGTTAATAGTATACATCAATGACCGGTAATTAGACGATGGACTACTATGTTTGACCTCGACACCTCTATTCGCATAATAGGACATGTACTCGTAGCGGTTTGTGTAGAAGACCTTCCAGATTGGTGGCATCCACTATATGCTACCTACTTGATCGTGCCAACGTTCATGAGATTTCAGCTCTCGTGACTTGTTCCAGTATATGTCAGATATTTCCAGCCACTATGGAGATCTTGAGTTGTTATATATCTTCAGCCTATGTGGAGATCATTGTACTTTGTATATCTTCATCATGGAGATTTTGATCTATGTATATTGTATGTGGCGATGACCACATATGTTCTATCATGTTTCATGCCTATTCATGGCCATTGTACTCTTATGTATCCGGGACTACTCTATGTACTTGCAGTTATATGCAGAGTTGTATTATGGTATTATGCTGATTGGGTGGCTAGTCTTCCATTTGGGTACCTTCATCACTTCACTTCTGGGATGGACTTATAATGTATTTCAGCCATCGTATAACCCCTCTGATCTCATACATTAGGGGGCATCTGTTATAGATATTTTCACCCCACTAGGTGAATCACACATTGTATGGCCTTCCCCTATCCCGCTGCAGACTCATTATCCCCTATGGACCATTTATTGTCTTTTGATGTATCATTGACCATCCCTAAAAACATTACAAAAATGATATACACGTATTTTTCCCCAATAACCGCGTACATACGCGGATATACCCTCTATAGTTGCGTACATCGGGATGTGTGCATAGTCCAAAACTATTGGACCGTTCCTTGACTTGGATCTGACTCATATGACTCCTAGCCTTCCATATTCCTTGAGATTGATCGGATTCGAACCTTCATTGTCCCTTGTGAAGCTATATAAGGAACCCCATGGTACATTAAAGGGGGAGGGAGATAAGAGAGCTTTGAGAGTAACACAACTATAGTCCATTGTTGCCAGGATTTATGCTTGAGTCTACATCCCTTTGTCCCTTGGAGCACTGTTGTGTTCTTCCCAAGCTTGCCTTCTACTAGTAAGCTTGCTAAGGAAGTGATGGAGGATTGAGGTGGTGGAGGCCCAAGTGGGGGATTCAGTTTCTCCAATTCGCAGATGTGCCATCAGAGGTTGTCACTTGTAATCTATGATTCTTATTAATAGAAATATCTTTTCCTGTCCAGTAATGTGTATTTGAATGAATGTTGTTTCCATTGGAATATGTCAAATGCTTTTACATTATTGATTATATATGCTAGAATAGATCTAACACCATGAAATATAGTATGCTTGTATTGTTTGCTTGTTGTTGAGGACGTGCTATAACAATCCAAGCTGAAGATTGGAAAGCTCAACGGGGATCTACTTCAACCGTCCGAAATAAGGTACAAGGTTCGATCCTTTAGTGTTAGATTGTTTATTTCTATTGCATATTGGGAAAGATTGATTTCTGGAGTCTAGCTGTCTGTTGTGGTACCCCAAGCCATAGGAATTTCTCTCTGTAACACCAAGGCCACTTGGATTGTTGTGTCAGAATGGGACACTAGCCACCCTTGGTGAAATTGGAGGTAAACTATGATAAGATGATGAAAGAGTCCCAGAGAAAAGAAAACATTATTGTTCACTGGGATATTGGTCCCAATAAGAAGTGCATAGCTTACTTTGTCTTCCCAAGTGAACTCTGAACTCGAACCCTCCATTACGAGTCTTCTGATGGTGCCATGAAAGAAGCTGTATTTGTGTAGTAACCTCACAAAACATATAACTATGGAAAGAATTTGTACAAGAAAAAAAATTCCATAGGTGTCGCACCTCTTTATAAGTCCCTTGCTTCATGGCTCGGGACGAGCCACATGTGAGTGTTAGGGGCCTGTTGGCCCGGGAAAGGAGCATAAGGATGAAGGTCACACGCACAAGCAAAGAAGATGTGCCATGCATGCAATAGAAACAAAGGAAGATCATGAAGGAAGCAATGGAACCGCATAGCTAGAATAGAGAGGTGCACGACAAAGGAAAGGAAAGCGCAGAAGCGTGCAAATGATAATGGCTGAAAACTGACAGGTGCAGAATCTAGATCATGGCCGTTTATGGCGGTGTAAGTCTGCAGCTACGCATGTATGAGTAGATATTTGTAAGTTAGGCTGATAGTGCCTTGTGTCAATTCATTATCACCACAACTGTAGCCTGAGGGGTGGCTAATGGTGACAGTCAATAGACTGTCAGTATGCTATTGGACCTGCATGGCCATGTAAACTAGTATAAATAGGAGGGATACAATAGTGAGAAGGTTTGCTTTTAGTGGCTTTTAGTTGCTTATTATTTATTTTGATTATGTTTTAGGTCAGTTATCTAGTAACATTTTTTATGTTTAGTGGTAATCCATGGTGAAGGATGCCACTTTTACTGTAGGTAGAGATCAGAGAAGAGGAGACTCAGGAAGAGTCTGGTAGTGATAGAGGGGGCTATTGAGCCACATATCTAGTTGATGTGTGTGCAGACCGCTAGGATTAGAGGTAGGGTAGAAGAGAATACCAGAGGGCATGAGAACCATAAGTTCGATTCTTAAAGACATATCTTAATATCAGTCTGCATCCACAGACTGCAAGGTACTGTATCGTTTTCTCATGCCATATGAAGAGCACCTTGGTGCTTTTTCCTAGATGGTTTTCCACGTTATCTCTTGCGTTTGAATGAATGATTGATGTGGTGGATGTTTATATGAATGGTTGTATTTTATTTTTGTATAATGCTAAATGTTTCTTAAATCCATGATGTTATCCTGTAATCAATAGATGAATGATTGGAAAGGAGTCACTGAAATGAACATGTATATATCAGCCTATATGCTTCTGTATTGAGACATGACTTGAGTTGTAGGTCTAATTGGTATGAGTCAACTATGCCGCATAATTTTCGCCAGTTATGAGGTGGAAAGGAAGGTCAATTTGCACATGATGACATGTATTTGTGTTCAGTCACGCAATACTGACTCCTCTGTTCAGCCATCCTATTGCCTTCATTGAGCTCCTTGGCTATGAGCCAAGGGACTATAATCCCTCCACAATTGTGGAAACATGGTTCCGGCGGTTACCCATCGAAGAGATATCTCGGGTGAGACTGTGCCTGCTTCGCAGGTGTTGTCGACGGGGCTTGTTCTGGAAAGCTGATATCTCATGTATTTGTTGGGTTAACGGGATTCCCAGAACCTGGGTCGGGTGAGTAGGAAAAGTGGCCAACAACCTATGCAAACTATTGTAACACTAGATATTATTACTGTGAATGATACTGTAAATTCTTGAGCAATACTTGTCTGTTTCCTGTGTGGTTTGTTTTGTTCAGTTTGTATCTTCATTTTCCATTCAATTGCTGCAAAAATGATTAGAACTATCTACTTGAAGATCTAAATGGCATTAAAATTATAATATGGTATCAAATCCTTCTCAGGCAAGTTTCATGCTTGTTTCTCCCCATTGAACATCAGAAGCAGTTCGGTTTCCACAGAAGTCCCATATGAAAATTTGCTGACTTAGGATTTATTCAAAGCAATGGAGAGGGCATGACGGACCTTGAAAACATGTTCATGCCAGGAGGAAAAGTATGATTCTAACATTTCATATTTTTTAGTGTGTTATTGTAGTGAAATTGACAGGGGCTACGTAGCTTGTGAGAAGTATTTGCAGTCTTCTAGCCATAGCAATTATGAGTTCTCCAACTTCTGAACCACGGATCCTCACAACATTGTAGATGACACAAACCCTTTCCCCATTCTACTAGGAATAGATTGGGCCATAGACAATCAAACCATCATAAATTTCAAAAAAGGGATTCTCTCATTTGAATATGGGGAAATGAGGGTAGTATCATCCATCGATCCATTCGAGGGACAAAGATACGTCAAGCTTATCTATAATGAGGAGAAGGTGACTATCTCGACCAGATCTACAATGTTACAACTATGTAGGAATATTATTCCAGTCCAATAGGAAATGGAAACCTGAGCTGGAAATGTGGAATTTCATGTACATCTGATTCAAGAGAGGCTTTAGAGAATTGGAAAAATAGATTACATGAAGTCTCTATGAGAAGGTGTGCAATTTACAAGGTCTATGCAATGGGTGGAGACTGATTTAAGGGAGTTACCCACCTATGAGAGTTTCATATACACCTTGGATATGACACCTAAGACTTGCTATACCTCTGAGGAGCTGTGATGAGGAGCCCAGCAGGTTGCGCATACAGTTGCAATTGCTGACAAACACCCTACAATTGACGTTGCATTTCAGAAGGAAAAAGAAAATATAGCTGAGGAGATCCCTAAAAAAGAGGATAATTCACACCAACACAACACAACCAGTTACCAATATAGTTAAACAAAAAATATAGATAATGATACGATCGATCTCAGCAGACCAGAATTAGCATGCAAATGAGAAGAAGGAAGAAATAGAATTTCAAGTGCTCAGTTTCCCCCAGCCCCTGAAAATCAAACAAGTAGATATTGGATCATCAAAGAACACAAACTTCACAAATTCCTGAAATTATTTGCATGCTAAAGCAGTTGTAAAGATCGCAAATCTCCTGCAGGAGTACCAGACCCTATTCCCTACCAACTACTCAGAAATTAGGGGAATAGTGGGATATTTAGAAGATATCAAAATACCCATGCGACTACAGACTAAGCTGATTCAGCAGCGGAAAACGACATGACATGATCACTATCTTAGGGTTAAGCCTTCTAAATAAGGAAGACTTGTCTTATAGTACGACAATGGTTCAAGCAACCAGATAAGTTGAAGACACAGTGGCTAGGGCCATATAGAATTGCACACATTACTGAGAAGGGCACAAAAAAACTTTAGAAAATTAGATGGTACCCATGTCACGGTTATGGAAAATGGTAGTCTCCTGAAGCCATGCTACGACATGTATAACATCTTAAAAAAAAGGGCCAAAAGACGTAAACTACTTTGTTGCGGGATTGCGACAGAACCAACATAAAAGCACGATCAATGAAATGTGCAAAAATCAAGTCATCACGCAAACTCAAGCAAGGGAAACAAAGTGCAGAGAGTGTAGTTAAGGAAAAAAGCTGTTAGTATGCGGGACAAGGCAAGAAGCGAAAAAAAGGATGAAAAAAGTGGGAATGACAGGTTGGCTAACGTTAAACAACAAATCTGTGACAAAGATGCGGGCAGCTGTGACAGCTACATGAAATTAACTCAACACAATACAAGGAACAAGGTGGTGTACTTTGTGATCCCATCACCCTTTCTTGCAATAACTACCATAACTAGCCTGACAGGTACAACTCAAAAAACTAGTTACAGAAGTTAATGAAGAAAGCATTGAAAGCAACAACCTGGGAAATTGAGTAGACTTCGATCTCCTATCAAACAATGATTGAAGGACACCAAGGGCTGTGTAAATATTTGGGTTCCCCATCAAACAGTTTGTTACGCACAGTGAGAACTAGAGCCGAGCCATTGCAGAGCTAAATCCTGCCATATGTGTTCAATTATGCCGACACCCATGTTAATTAACATTCCCAATGAGAGTGAGGCATCAGAAGCTATTGTCACCTCGGGTTCCCACATTTATGAGGAAGTAGAAATATAGTTAGCTAAGGTTCAACAACCATAACAACCATAAGAGATCGACTCAATGGCAAGAACATGAAAGCACTAAAGCAGGAAAGATGATCATGCTACCATTCCAATGTCGGGGTCGCGTGCTCTACTGAACCCAACTCAGAGAATACCAGTTGCTCCAGGACCACAGTAAGAAACTCTAGTACCTGAAAAAGAGTAGAGGAAACCCAGTGAGACACAGGAAAGATAGGCATCTGCACAACCGCAGCCAAAGCAAAGAAAATACAAGGCTCCAACCGCTTTGGACGAGCGAGGAAATGCACCTGTTGGTGAGAAAGTAGAAGATATCAGGAATGAAGTCTTGCTACCACAGATAGAGCCACAAGCAAAGTGGTCTGATCCTAATTTCCCGCATTACGTTCGACCAAGGAGGGATAATGTAGGGGAGCCGGATCTCCCAAAGAAGGTGGTGACTACTCTGGTAGCACCGTGGATCCCTGTTAGCATGACCTTGTTGCACGATATCCTGCTCGAGTTGGATGTATTGAAGTTCCAAGACTTTAACACTTGGTAGCTGGAGGGGTTGTAAATAAAATACTGCATGACCATGACCCAATCCACTACAATTGATTCCCAGGTGCTTAAGGAAAAGGATTGGGCTGAAGGACTTGCCCGCGCCTGTCTAACCAACATGTTGTTTATGTCTCACTTTGTCCATAGCATACAGATCAATACATACATGAAGCAGTTACTGTTCTGCTTCCATGGAGGATACTTATGGCTAGATCAACCATATTTGGTTGACGCCGAGCTAATTGCAAGGATAACTAGACTCCCAAGTGAAGGCAAAGATCCTATGCCATACTTGGCTAAGCACGACACTAAACCTATAAAGCGGAAACATAACCTTCAGCGAATGGGCTGGGGCTACTCGATTGGGCCCATCTAGGACAAAAGTGTGTGTGTTGCCACAAACATCTTATCCTATAAGATGTTCCATAAGATGATACCCACGCAATGTTCAGCAGTGGTGGTGGAACTTGCATACTTATGTGCACTAGGAGAAAAATTCAACTGGTCGTGGTACTTGCTAAATGCTCTTATAGACGATGCAATGCAGGCTCAACATAAGGAGGGACACAAATTCCATTATTCTTGGCTACTGATCTTGATTTCGTTCATGATATGGGTTGACCCGCCAGACTATGTACAGATTTATGTCCCACTATCTTTCCTGGGTGCAAGGTACCACAATCTCTAGGAAGATAAGGCAAATAGTGATCACCAGAAATATAACAAAATTGCATTCTTTATGCATGCAGAGGCATTGTGTGAGGTTGTCCGGTAGTCCCAGAGGATCTACGCCATGACTGTACACAAGTATGTTGCATTCATCAAATTTCAAGCAGATGCACATGATATAACCCTGCTGCCAACAAAGGACCCACTCCAACAGGTACACCATGCAAGCTTCATGCTGAAAAATGATGATGTGAATGCAATTATTAATATTTGGCCAGAGGAATGGCATTACCCGCTAGAATAACCATTTCCTAAAGAGCAAAATGCAGAGGAACCACTGCTCCACCAAGTTAATGGTGAAGAACATGAATACAATGATGCCCAAGATGATCCGTCACAGGAACACATCAAGGACGATAATGATATGGATGATTTAGACAATCATCCATCAGAGTACCAGCCAACTCATGATCAAGCACAGGCACAAGTGCATGTAAAGAAAAAAGAGGTCCAATTGTCTCAAAAGAAGCAGAAAGCTGACAGAACAGTGAACACAAATGCCTTAACTGAATATGATCTAAAGGAACTTTCCAACATTGTTGTTAAAGTTGTATAAGATAACCATCACCAGTTTGAAGACACAGTAGTTAAACTTTGCTACCCAAGTCTGGGACCACCTCAATAAGCTGACAGAGGCCCTTCAGGATGTCAAAGACACTATGGATGCTGAGACATATCATTTTGATCCTAGCATTCCACTAGTTACACCAGCATTAGCTTCGCCAATCAAAATGGTGATTCAGAGGAACATGCTCGAGGTAGACACAGAGACAAGCACAGGTCTTGATGATAACAGTGAACATATATATTTCTCCAAGCTCTCCTTGGAGGAAGTTTATAACATTTAGTAGGGATCTGCATCCAAGATTCAGCTAAGGGAAAATGTTGTTTCTTACCAGGTAACAAAATAGCAAAGGAAGGACAAGCTATGTAAGGCCCTGTTGAAGGAAAAAGAGCAAAAACTATAGAATTCATCACCCTTCTTTCTGAGAAAGAACAGGAAATATTGGCACATGAGTAGAACTGCATTGCATTGGTGGACTCTATCAAGAATTCCATTGTAGAATTCCCACCAGGAGTAGGGAAAGAAGATGAAGACTCCCTGGCTAAAGTGGCCAGGCTTGCGAAGATCGTGTAGGATATTTGACAGCAAGTGGAAGATATGCAATCCAAGTAGATTCCAAGCACACCTGTGGAAAGAAGAAGAGCAACGTCTAGAGCTACAGAGAAAATAAAAGAAGGTGAGGCACTCTGCGCAAAGGCCGCAAATGTTGTTGCAACCATTTGGGGAGCACTGCTTGAAGATGGAACAGTTGAGAAAATAACGCAAAGTGAGTGAGAGGCAGATGAGAAAATCAGTGCTACAAAGGTGGAAATGTTGAAGATTCCCCTCTAGTAGAAGGTTATTAAAAATGCAGAGTGCAAAAGGATACAACAAAAAGTATGGACCCTTCGCGAACAAGAAAAGATAGGGAAGATGAGGTTGAGGCATTCCGGTCAGAAGTTGAGCAGATCACAGACCATATTCAGCCAATACAAGAGAAACTTCAAGGCATAGTGCAATCGATAGAGGAAAAATCATTGGAGCATGTCCATTCCGACCGTGTGGAGCAGTTGGTCGGGCAAGCAAAGGAAGCTACAGAGGAAGTTGCTAAGGTTGAAATAATGGTGTAGAAATTTCAAGATAAGGTTCGTACTACTGTACAACCTGAGTCGGTTCCAACAAATTAAAATAGTACAAGAAAATAAGGCCGAGGCACGCAGCCAAAGCCACCCAATTTTTTTTTGAAAATCAGCAAGAGAGGCATCCCTAGCGCAGCGTGCGCAGAAAGATGAAGTGGAACCAAGAGAAGAAGTTGCACAGAAAGGATGGTGCACTTTAAAACCACCACCAAACCAGTTATAAGACGAATGGAGGGACATTCCAGACAACTGGAAAGAACTGACTAACAGTTAAATGCATCAATATTCCACAAAGATATACTGCCTACAACAAGACGTCGTCCTAGATGGATCAAGTGTGGGAAACTCTATGAAGGTAACTAGCCATAGATGGATCAAGTGTGGGAAAATATATAATGTTGACCATCTGGATCATCAATACTCGATCATGTGGGTCAGTACGGGGAAGTGAGGACATTGATAATCATAGCAAAACTGAGATGAAAATTCGGTACACTAGATGAAGGTATTGTCCTAATGATGCGCCTAGATAAGCCTACACGACAGGTAACCTGATGCTCCTCCTATAAGATAGGGGTGCCCCTGCAGCAAGCATACATCACTTAGTTGTGCTGATTGAGCACCAGTTATAATTCCAAATGGGTTGGGGAGTGTCATGGAGAGCAGCTTTGTGGGCTAAAGCAGTTGTTGTAGCCTTCAGTATGTCGGGTTTCTCCAAAGATGGGAATAAGAAAGATGGTAAGAGTTTGCAAGTTAATTTGACCCAGCTAGAAGTATATGGCAAAGTCATCCTTGGCTATTAGTATATCAGTAGATTAGTAGCCCTGTCTGTGGCACCAGAGAGGACTCTGGTAGGGACCAGAGTTCTTGCTCAATTTGACAAACTCTACGAGGTAAGAACCAGAGTCCTTGTTGTATTTGAAAAAGTCTACAGGATTTCCAAGTGGGCTCATCTTCCAGCAATCCAGGAGATTTCTCCATGTGTCAAGGGACTAGGGAAGGGCCACAGGGCAAGTTATGGCTTGTACTATGTTGCCCAGGTCAAAATTGTTAAATTTTGGCAAATAATTCACCTCCACCACCCTGGCTTGTCGGGACTTTCTGGTTTTCAATATGGACAAGTCTTAAAAGTCCATATCTATGGAAAAAAGGGTGGTGAAGAGAAATATTAATAAAATATGAAATCGAGGAAGACTAGCAAGAGAAAAAGCTCTAGCAAGCATGTGCAAAATCCTAGGATCCTAAGAATGGCGGAAGAACAAAGGCCACTTGGATTGTTGCGTCAAAATGGGACACTAGCCACCCTTGGTGAAATTGGAGGCAGACTATGATAAGATGATGAAAGAGTCCCAGAAAAAATACAACATTATTGTTCGCTGGGATATCGGTCCCAATAAGAAGCACATAGCTTACTTTGTCTTCCCAAGCGAACCCGGAACTTGAACCCTCCATTACGAGTCTTCTGATGGTTCCAAGAAAGAAGCTGTATTGGTGTAGTAACCTCACAAAACATCTTAGTATGTAAAGAAGCTGTGCAAAAAGAAGAAAAAATTGCCAAGGGTGTCATGCCTCTTTATAAGTCCCTTGCTTCGTGGCTCAGGATGAGCCACATGTGAGTGTCAGTGGCCTGTTGGCCCACGAAAGGAGCATAAGGAAGAAGCTTGCATGCATAAGCAAAGAAGATGCACCGTGCATGCAACATAAACAAAGTAATATCATGAAGGAAGCAAAGGAACCATGTAGGAAGAATAGAGAGGTGCGCAGAAAAGGAAAGGAAAGCACAGAAGCGCGCAAATGATAACGGCCGAAAACCGACAAGTGTAGAATCTAGATCATGGCCGTTTATGGTGTTGTAAGTCTGCAGCTACGCGTGTATGAGGAGATATTTGTAATTCAATATGATAGTGCCTTGTGTCAAGTCATGATCACCACAACTGTAGCCTGAGGGGTGGCTGATGGTGACTGTCAACAGACTATCAGTATGCTGTCGGACCTGCATGGCCATGTAAACTAGTATAAATTGGAGGGATGCAATAGTGAGAAGGTTGGCTTTTAGTTGTTTTTAGTTTCTTATTATTGATTTTGATTATGTTTTAGGTTAGTTCTCCAATAATAGTTTTCATGTTCAGTGGTAATCCATGGTGAAGGATGCCACTTTTTTTGTAGGTAGAAATCAGAGAAGAGGAGACTCGGGAAGAGTCTTGTAGCGATAGAGGGGGTTGTTGAGCTGCAGAACTAGTTGATGTGCGTGCATACCATTAGGATTAGAGGAAGGGTAGAAGAGAAAACCAGAGAGCATGAGAACCATAAGTCTAAGTCTTAAAGACATATCTTAATATCAGTCTGCATCCACAGACTGCAAGGTACTGTATCCTTTTCTCATGCCATATGAAGAGCACCTTGGTGGTTTTTCCTAAATGGGTTTCCACATTATCTCTTGCATTTGAATGAATGATTGATGTGATGTATGTTTATATGAATGGTTGTATTTTATTTTTGTATAATGCTAAATGTTTCTTAAATCCCTGATGTTATCCTGTAATCAATAGATGAATTATTCGAAAGGAGTCACTGAAATGAACATGTATATATCAGCGTGTATGCTTCTATCTTGAGTCACGACTTGATTCGTAGGTTTGATTCGTATGAGTCAGCTGCGCTGCAGAAGTTGTACCAATTGCGAGATGGAAAGGAAGGTCAAGTTGTGCATGATGACATGTATTTGTGTTCAGTCGCGCAAGACTGACTCTTATGTTCAACTCAAGACTGACTCCTCTGTTCAACCATCCTATTGCCTTCATTAAGCTCCTTGGCTACGAGCCAAGGGACTATAATCTCTCAATAATCATGGAAACATGGTTTCGGTGGTTACCCATCATGTATTTGTTGGGTTAACGAGATTCCCAAAACCTGGTTCGGGTGAGTAGGAAAAGTGGCCAACAACCTATGTAGACTATTGTAACACCAGATATTATTATTGTGAATGATACTGTAAATTCTTGAGCAATACATGTTTGTTTCCTATGTGGTTTGTTTTGTTCAGTTTGTATCTTCATTCTCCATTCAATTGCTGCAAACATTATTAGAACTATCTGCTTGAAGATATAAATGGCATTAAAATTATAATATGGTATCAGATCCTTCTTAGGCAGGTTTCATTCTTATTTCTCCCCATTGAACATCATAAGCAGTTGGGTTTCCACAGAATTCCCCTATGAAAATTTGCTAGCTCGGGATTTATTCAGAGCAGTGGAGAGGGCATGAAGAACCCTGAAAACATGTTCATGCTGGGAGTAAAATCATGGTTCTAATATTTCATATTTTTTAGTGTGTTATTGGAGTGAATTTGACAGGTTCTACGTAGCTTGTGAGAAGTATTTGCAGTCTTCCAGCTGGAGCAATTATGAGTTCTCAAACTCCTAAACCATAGATCCTCATAACTTCCAATTACCTTGATTGGAGGATTGATATGCAGCTAGCCTTGTGCAAGTATGGCTACCACAGGATCATACATGGATGGGAGGTTGAGCCTCATCATCCGGTAGAGAAGAACAAGCTCCTAAACTGTTGTGATGAAGCATTCGGGTACTTATGTACTTTTATTTCCAAATATCTCCTCTTTCATATAGAAGGATTGAGGACTCCCAGAGAATCCTGGGAAAAGCTTAATAGCTTTTTTAACAAACAAGATGAGATTTGGGGACACATTCTGGAGAATGAGTTGGTATCTTTAAATCCTAGTAGTTTCGAGAGTATTGATCAATTATTCTCTAAATTCAAGTCTCTAGTGCTCCAATGCAGATAGTGTGGGATACAGTGGAAGGATGAGAAAAATTTCCTTTCCATACTCAACAAATTCGGCCCTGATTACTCTATATATGTTTCTATGTTTCATTCCAAGTAGGAAATATTTCTTGATTGGAAACTTCCTTCTTTAGATTCTTTTTTTGAGTCCTTAATCAAGGAGAAAAACAAATTGATTCAAATGGGAGTCATCCAGACCTCCAAATATAAAGCTCTCTTGGTTACTGACTCTTCCAAAGTGAAAGCAAAGGGGAAATCAAAGAAGAAGGAGAAAAATGCAGCTGATTGGAAACCTAAACAAAATCAGCAAGCTTCTGAAGGGGCCTCCAGCTCTAAGAAGAAGAAATTTGAAAATAAGTTATGTCCTTATTGTGAAAAGGGATACCATCTTGAAGAACATTGTATGAGGAAGAAACTTGATGATATGTTCACTCTTCTTAAGCATCACAAAATTGCTCCTCCAAGGGCAAATAAGCCTGATGAAGAAGCATTGACAGAAGATAATGAAAGGTGTCATGCTTTGAAAGTAAATCTCTCTCCATCCTTAGCATACATTATATATTCTGGAGCCTCCAACCACATGGTTACCTCCAAATAATCCCTCTCCACTCTTTCACTATCAAAGGGGCCTAATATTCACATGGGAGATGATTCCCAGATTCCAGTAGAAGGAAGGGGCTCAGTCAAAGCGAAGCATGGTGAGTCAAATAATGTCTTATACATGCCCTCCCTTGCTGCTAACCTATTATTTGTTTACTAGATGACTCATACAGGCTCTCCCAAGAGGGTCACATTCTATTCAGACTTAGTTGAGATCATAGAAAAATCCACTGGAAATCTTGTAGCGAAAGGTATTGCAAATGACTCTACGAAAGCTTATGATTTTTATCATTTCTTACTTGTTTCTCCTCCAACAGCTTTATTGTCTCATGCTAACAACACTAGGAATATTTGGCATGAGATGTTTGGCCATCAAAATTTCAAATATCTGAAGCAGCTCCATAATGATAACATGGTTGAAGGTTACCCGCCATCCAAACTTTCGATGGAGTATATGCTAGGTGCTTGGTAGGTAAGCATCCAGAAAACAAATATGATGTTGGGAAGGAACATAGAGTTGTCTCTACACTTGATTTGATACACAATGATGTATCTAGACCTATGCCCACAAACTCCATTAATGGTTGCAGGTATTTCCTAACCTTTATTAATGATTGCTCTAGGTAATGCTGGATCTACTTCATGAAACTAAAATCAAAGTTTTTTGAGACTTTAAAAGTTTTAAATCTATGGTTGAGAATAGTTTCAATAAGAATAAGTCAATAAGATCTGATGGAGGAGGAGAATATGTCAAAAGAGATTTCCATATTTTTTGTGAGTCAGATGGGATTCGAGTGGAACACTCATTTCCATACACACCTCAACAAAATGGCATGGTTGAGAGGAAGAATAGATCACTAACAGAGATGGCAACATGCCTTCTCCATGGCAAGAATCTACCTCCTTATCTTTCGTCCGAAGCAGTAAATTGTGCTTCATATTTGCAGAATAGGGTACCCCACAAGTCAATGGTTGGGGTCACACCATTTGAAGCACTGCATGGGTATAAGCCCAATATCTCTCATCTGATAGTTTTTGGTTCCAAAGCTTGGGCCACGATACCACTTGACAAGAGGAAGGCCTTCCAAGCCTAAAGTAGTGAATGCATTCTACTGGGATATGCAGAAGATGCAAAATATTACAAAATGATGGAGGTTGCTACCAGTATATGCTTCATTGAAAGAAGTGTCCAATTCGAAGAAGATCATCTCCATGATATTCCTACAGCAGTACAGGAAGGTATAACTATTTCTCCACCTATTTTTTATGATAATGATGTGCTACAGGTTTCAGATTCAGATGAAGAAGATCACATACAATATGATCATGTTAATGAGACTGAATCTCAAGAGATTCTAGATCAAGATCTAGTAACCATTCCTAATCAGAATCCTAAACCCAGATGGGCTCAAAAGCTTCTTGATGCAGCAGACAGAAGACAGAAGAAGAACAAGGTCCCAGTATCATAATGAGCATGCTACACTATCCCTCATAGATTCACTCTCTACAGAATGGTGCATCAAAGTTCTAGGTCAGTGGTACTTGATGATGGTGAATGATCAGCTACATGGCCCACAGAATCATATATTTGATCATTCCCTGCCTTTACCATCCAGCAGAAACAAATAGAGTCATTAGTTCAAAAGTACATTGAGAGGTCCACTGATGGACCATGCTGCTGCATACAGCTGCAAATTTTGCAGTAGTGTTTTACTCAAGTTAATTTTCTGAGGAATCTTTTTTCTTCTAAATATAGCTTGCATATTGCTATTTTCCTACTTTTTTTTTGGGGGGGGGGGGATTCCCATGAGGTTTTCCCCTGTTTGCTCAGTTGGATTAAGCAGCAATTTTTTTTTTTATCTTCTAGATTGTATTTGGGTGACCTATGGTTTTGTTACCAGGGCCCATAGTTGTCCAAGTTAGGATTCAGGGGGGGGTTTAGGATTATTAATCCTCCTGTGGTCAAATGTCTATTAGATTGATTATTTCCTAACTTAGGAACCTTAAATTAATTAATTGGGTCCACTTGGCCCAATAGGGCCACATGTACCAATCACTAGAGTGTGGGGAACACTTCTAGAGGTTAACTACCACTTACTACATGTGCATGCATCAGTCTGGGTGCCTACTAGACCAATTCCTACATTTTAGGAGCCATTGGGAGTCCCTACACCAACCTACTTCAGTCACTTGGTGTTAGTACTAGTTAGTCTTAGTTAGCCCCCAGTTACATTCGGTTACTTCACAATTAGTTAGTCTAGCACTACCAATGCATGGTTGCATGGGGAGGAGCGCTTTTCCTACCTACCACGCTCAGTTGCAGAGAGTTAACTAGCTGTCAGTGGTTGTTGGAGTTATTGGTCATCAGGGAGTTGTCTATTTGGACTCCAATATTGATTGGTAGACCTTTAGTTAGAGATTCAATTAGATACATTCATATCCACTTGGTTGTAATGTAACATGATATTAAGACCTATCCGAATGCGAAGCTTGTTTGACAACGTTTGCATGCGGTGAATCCTAGAAAAGCACCCGCTATTAAGGCTGAGATAGAGAAGCTGTTAAAATTCAGTTTTATCTATCCCGTTCCCTTGACGGAGTTGGTTTCAAATCCTATTCTGGTTGATAAGAAGTAGGGAGTGATTCGTATATGCATTGATTTTCGTGATTTAAATCGTGCTTGTCCTAAGGATAATTTTCCCACACCATTTATTGATCAGATTTTGGATAAGTGTGCGGGAAGCGAGGTATTCTCCTTCATGGATGGTTTTTCTGGATATAATCAGATCTAGATCAAACCCAAGGATCAACATAAAACTACATTTATTTGTCCTTGGGGTACTTTTTCATATCGGAAGATTCCTTTCGGTCTTAAAAATGTTGGAGCTACATTTCAGTGGGATATGACCTTAATTTTTCATGATCTCAAAATGATTATCAAAGTGTAATTGGATGATCTTGCTACTCATTCTCATTTGGGAGTGCATCATCCATACCATTTGAGATTAGTATTCAAAAGATGCCACCATTACCAGGTTAGGTTAAATCCTCATAAGTGCATATTTTGTGTGATTGTTGGTTGCTTGCTAGGATTCATTGTATGCAAGGAGGGTATAAGAGTCGATCCCTAAAGGTTGACGCAATACTTCAATTGTCTCCCCTGTGTAATATTATACATATTCATTGTTTGCAAGACATGGCAAATTTCTTGCAGAGATTCGTGGTTAATTTTTCCAATTTGACTAAAGGCTTTATGCGTCTTTTAAAGAAGGACACTAATTTTTGTTGGGATGAGTGAACCCAGGAGTCCTTTGATTCTCTTAAGAAATCCTTAGCATCGGCCCCCATGCTCAGTCCACTTGACTATAGTCTTGATTTTTTTATTTATGTGGCCGCGTCCATGGAGAAGGTTGGTATGGTTTTGGTTCGGGAGGATGAGGAGCTCCACGAGCATGTCATATATTATTTGAGCCAAAACCTTATTGATGCAGAAATCCATTATTCTCATGTAGAGAAACTTACCTTGGCCACCATTCATGCGGTTCATATATTGAGACATTACATTCTCCTTCGCTACTTCTTGGTGGTAGCTCATGTCAATCCATTTCAATTCATCCTCACTAGAAGGATGATCGGGGGAAAATATAATAAGTGGATTGTTATTTTGTAAGAATTCGATCTCGCATTTGTTTTGGCAAAATAAAAGAAATTGTTGATCTTTGCAAAGCTCATTTCTGATTTTCCAAGTGTGGAGGAGGAGGAGGTTTATGAGGATACGTTTGTCGATGAGCATATTTTCCTTATCTAAACTTTGGACCCATGGTATGGGGATATCATTGTATATTTGCAAATGTTGAAGGTCCCTACTCACCTTTCATGGGATGAGCGACGACGATTACGTCATGTAGCTAAGAAATACCTTATAGTGGATAACACTTTGTACCACCGTGGGGTAGATTTCATTTTGCGTCGTTGTTTAACTCATGATGAGGCTGAGGTTGTGTTGAATGATTGCCACGGAGGGGTGTGTGGTGGTCATTTATCTAGTTTTTCTACAGCCCAAAAAATCTTAAGAGCGGGATATTTTTGGCCATTGACCTTCAAATATTGTGTCAATGTGGTCAAGAAGTGTCACCTTTTCCAGGTGTTTGCACGCAATATGCACTCGCATCCTGCCTTGTTACATCTGATTATCACCGCAGGTCCCTTCACCAAGTGGGGGCTTGACTTCATGGATTGCAACCTATCTTCGGCTGGGGGGCATCACCACATTATAGTGGCAGTCGATTATTTCACGAAATGGCCAGAGGCTATGCCCATGATTATTTCTTGCTTTGTAGGCCCAAAGTATTGTGGTTAATACTACCACCGGTTTCTCTCCATATCAGCTCATACATGGGGTGGAGTTTGTCTTCCTGGTTGAATGCAAAATCCCTTTGTTGAAGCTACCTATAAAGATTTTACCAAACACTTCTGCATTGGAGGAACGTTTAGTCCACTTAGAGTAGCTTGATGAGCAATGCCAGGATGCTTAGTGGCTTTAGAAGTAAATAAGCGTCGCGTTAAGGTCCAATATGATAAATTTGTCCATCCGAGGAAGTTCTAGTGAAGGTGATTTGGTCCTTTTATGGGATCAAGCTAAAGAACCCTTGGGGGCAGGGAAGTTTAATCCCATGTGGCATAGTCCTTATGTAGTCAAACGCTTGTTAGAGAAGGGCGCCTATGAGCTGGTGGATTATGAAGGGACAGCCTTAGCAAAGCCTAGAAATGGACTCTATCTTAAAAATACTATGCATGATCTTCAGCCAGGGCTGATTGTTGTATATTATTGTATAGTTTTTTACATAGTTAGGTTTTCTTATGGTGATCGGGTTTGTTGATTAGCTTTTGTTTCTTATGGAAGATGTTGATGGAGTCTTTTGCTTACAGAGGATTCGCTAATGGTGCTAGCCGTCACACTCAAAACTCAGCTTCAGCTGCTTGGGTGATTTATACTCCTACGGGTCAAGTATTATTTTTAGGAGGCGTAAGTTTACGACCTTATTCGAACAATCTTGCTGAATATAGTGTCGTTATCGAGTTATTGCGGGATGCCATTTCACATGGTGTTCTCTCTCTTGAGGTACGTATTGATTCGCAGTTAGTGGTTCGTAGCTTAATGTGTTGTATCATATTAGCGATCAGACATTATTATGAAGATTCTTATGTGTGAGATTGCTAGAACAACAATTTGAGAACATAACATACATATATGTTTCAAGAATTTTTAATCAAGTTGGTAACTCATATGTTAACTATGTGTTAGATTGGCATTTGTTTCATAGACCATAAGCATATCACAAATATACATTTTTACACACATGTAAATAAATAAAATCGATCATCATAAAAAAATTTCATTAAACATCCAAAATGTGACATCATAATACATAAGTGTCATCATACAAAATTTTGGCTTTTGAGCCACCAAAATATAATATATGGTAGTAAAAAAATAAATATAAGGACTCTAAGCCTGAGGAGGAGGAGGGGGAATCTGATCATGGTAGCACACCACGGCTCTAGATAGCCATCGAAATAATCGAGCCCATGCCCATGGTACACCAACCACCTGGCACTGCATGGCCTCAGGAAAGTCCTCAACTTACACCATGGGTACTTTGTGTGTCAAGCGTACAAATTTTATGTGGATGCTTTGGAGCGTCTGCTCCACATCCACACCCATGATGTTGTCTTCTCTTCCCCTCCGTCTATGATGAGGGAAACCGTCAGGTCGCCATGGTCCAACATCTACATACACATGACAGATTGTCACTATGTGTCGTCACACCAAAACATGTCTTTTGAGTCAATATATCAAAAAACACAAAAAATTTAATAATTCAAAAAACTTAAAAAGAGGGTTTGGGATTAATTACCTATGTCACCATATGCCATTCCTGGTGGTAGGGGAATGTCCAGCTATCCCTAGAAATCTATCCCTACACAGGGGTAGTCATCAATGGCAATGATCTACAATTTCCACCATGGAAAGAAGTCTGTTGGGTAGGGGTTAGCCACCCTACCTCCACCCAGTCTACGCATAAAATTTTCCCAATGTTGTTGGGCCGGATCTCGAACTTTGTGTGGAGGAATGTCCACTCTAGGGATTATCCTCGGTACACACTCAAAGAAGAACGTTCTTAGTATACTTCTGAAACCGAAGTTTCTCACCCTGCCCATCTTGCAGTCATTGAACTGCTGCTTCATGTTACTCAACAACATAGTGCTCCAATCATACATTGTGGGTCTCATACACTCCATCGCATAGAACATCAATGGTCGTAAGGCCTAGTGGAGTGAAGCTATACTGACTATTCTGCCAAGTGCCAATAGGATGGCCTTTAGTCCCATCACCTGGATCGAGTTTGTTGGGATTTGACTCCTAACCTTTTTCATGTCTGGAAAGCAGTATACCACAATGTACTCATCAATAGTCAGGCCACCTCCAGGCCTGCGAGATCATAGTTTTACCACCTCTCCTCATCAGGATAATCCAGTAATAAAGTATATGTCCTCAATCTCTATATTGAGAGACATCCCATCAATGTGAAAAGAATTTGATTTTGGATCCCAGTAATCCACTGGCATTTGCAGGAGTCTTGGTTTGTTCCTTAGGCTGCCAAGACACCAAAACTTATACAAACCACATGCACGTAGATCTTGTTGGGCCATTAAGTCACCTTGAGCAGCCTTTTCTACATCACCATGTTCCCTCTCCCTCCATTCTAGAACCATCCTGCACATAAAACATGATTTTTTATTATTATTTGCCTTAAAAATCCTTATCCGCGAGCAAATACGCGAATGTTTGCAAAAAAACCACGTATGTCCGTGGTTTTGGGAGGTTTTTCTGTGTATGGCCAACCTTATAGGTGGAAAAAACCCCGATATCCATGTGGGCCAAAATGCCTAATTTAGATTGGCCTAGAAAATAAAATTGACCATGAAAACTAAAGAAATTTGCATGAAATGGGAAGAGGAGGACATGAGGAGTGACCTAGAACAAACGGTGTCGAATTTCTCCAAACGATTCTCTTGGAATTCGCGTTGGAAGTTATGAGCTCAAATGGGTAAAAATTTCAAATGATATGGAATTTTTGAATTTTTTTCTATTTATAGAAATTTTTGAAATTTTTTGAAATTTTTTACCCGCTTTCTATAGTTTTTTACCGTTTTGGACTAATTTGATGATGTAGGAGTCCATTTTGAGCACAGTTTGACCATGGTTTTGACCCGTTCGTGTTGATTTCAGGTATTATTTCTAAACTAGTATATAGGTTAGGTTTCACATCCGTTTGCACTTTGCATGACCTTATGACTGTTTCATTATAACCGTAGGTACGAACCCATTCTATCTTGTCACAGAACCTCATTGTTGCTTTTATAAGTGACATGATCTGAATGGTAGATCTCGACCATACATGGGTGCCCTAGTTAGAAACTATTTTGCATTTGGTTCCCATGCCAACATTTTTCCTTTGGGGTGTGGGAGTCCTTTGTATAGTATCGCCATGACTTTGCGTAAGAGCCTCATACTCAGGCTTGATATTTTGCTGGCCTTTTTCCCCAGGACTCCCTTATGTCAAGTTGTAATTGCATTATCATGATTTTTGCTTGCCTTATTGAGCCTTATGCTAGCTTCCCTAACTTTGATTATTAGCCATATATCTTGATCTTGTCTCTTGTCTAGCCAAGCAGAGCCATTTTACATATCTTTTGTAGCTTGATTCCCCATTTTTTACTAGGAGGCGACTTTCCCCCCGAGTGTCGTTATCCTACACATTTTTCCTTGCATTGAGGATAGGTACGTTCCACTGCTTGGAACTAGTTTGTTTCCCCTTGACACTCGTCCCCTCCTAGTCTGTAACTATAAATCACTTTTATTGTTTTTCAATATTTTTAAAATATTTGAAAAAGTCCAAAAAAAAATCAAAAACCAAAAAGCTGGACAGGAAAAGATGTTATCTTTGGCAGCAGTCAATTTGTTTCGCCTTTGAACAGAGCACTGTATATCACATCCATTGGTTGGGTTGATAGTTTGACTTTAGGAGCTATACTCATTTCTCTGAGTTTATCTCCACTGATTGGTTAAGCTTCCAGTCCCTATGGAGCCTTTGTCAATGCCTCCTGTATCACAGAGATGTCCCGATTGTGTATATTGAGTCTATGTTGCCTAAATTTAGTCACCATTCACCTGTATGCTCTTGTTCAAAGGAAGTTGAAACATGAGTCGGCCATTCCTCAGTTCTATTGACTTTGCATGTCGGCCATTCCTCAGTTCTCTTGACTTTGCATGTCGTCCATTCCCGGTAGTGATACCGGTTCTTACACATTATGATTGATTCCTTCCACATTATATAGCTTTGTTGAGTACCTCGTGTTGGATGATGAGGGATGTCTTAATTCCCTCCTTCCAATGGATTTCATCCCATCAAATTCAGATCATTTATTCTGGGATAGGAATCTAGAGTCATTTTGAGTGCCTGATACTTGCAGTCATCAGTGGCAGGTTCTCTCGCCATCAACAGTTTTGGGAATACATCAATGTCCCCTGATCAATGGATTCTTTCAAGTGTTTAACCTCAACACATTTATTCACACTTGTTAGTTTTCACTCTAGTACCTTGATTCCCATTTTGATTATCAGTGGGTGATCTCACGTCGGTTAACGATAAACATTAATGACCGATAATCAGACGATGGACTACTATGTTCAACCTCGACACCTCTATTCACATAGTAGGACATGTACTTGTAGTGGATTGTGTAGAAGACCTTCCATATTGGTGGCATTTCATATATGCTACCTCCTTGATCGTTCTAGTGTTCATGAGACTTCAGCTCTCGTGGCTTGATTCTAGTGTATGTCAGATATCTTCAGCCAGTATGGAGATCTTGATCCATTGTATATCTTCAGCTTTAATGGAGATCATGATCCTTTGTATATCTTCATCATGGAGATTCTGATCTATATTTATTGTACGTGGCAATGACCACACATGTCATATTTTCTATCATGCCTATTCATGGCCATTATACTCTTATATATCTGGGACTGTTGTATATACTTGTAGTCATGGGTAGAGTTTGATTATTGTATTATACTGTTGGATGGCTGGTTCTTCCACCTGGTTCTTCATCACTCCACTTTTGGGATGGACTTATAATGTATTTCGGCCATCGTATCACCCCTCTAACCTCACACATTAGGGGGCATCTATTACAACTGATTTTAGCACACATGGTGGATCACACATTTATGGCCTTCCCTGTCCCTCTGCAAACTCTTTGGACCCCATGGACAATTTTTGTACCTTTGATGTTTCCAAGATCATCCCTAAAAACATGTATTATTCTCCATACGTGACTTTTAAACCTATTCTCGTGTATATACGCGGATATGACCCTCAAACCTGCGTACATCGGGATGTGTGCAAAAGGCCAAATAGTTTTGGAGTTTTCCTTGATGTGGATCCAAGTCACTTGTCTCTTAGCCTTCCATATTCCTTGAGATCACTCGGATATGACCTTCGATTACCCCATTGAATCACTATATAAGGAACCCTTTGGATACAATGAAAGGTGGAGGAATTGAAGAGCAAGAAAACTATAGTCCATTGTTGTCGGAGCTTATACTGTACTTGATTCTGCATCCCTTTGTCCCTTGGAGCACTTTGTGTTCTTCCCAATCTTTCCTTTCCTTGTGATCTTGCTATCGAGAGATGGAGGATTGAAGTGGTGGAGGCCCAGTTGGAGGACTTAGTTTCTCCAGTTCGCAAACATGCCGAAAGAGGTTGTCACTATTGTAATCTCTGATTTATATTAATAGAAATATCTTTTCCTATCCAATAATGTGTATTTAAATGAATATTGAATCCATGGATGCTTTTAAATGCTTATATGTTATTGATTATATATGCTAGAGTAGGTCTAACACCATTATATAGCATGCTTGTCTTGTTTGTTGATTGTTGAGAGAGAAAATTGCTAATACAAGCGAGATTGGAAAAGCTCAACAAGGATCTACATCAACCATCTGGAATAAGGTATGTTTCAAGATCCTTTAGTGTTAGATGTTATATTTCTCTTGCATATGCAAAGGGATTGATTTTTGTAGTTATGCTATCTGTTGTGGTACCCCAAGACATAGGAATTTTTCTCCGTAACAGAATTGGCGACCATACTGGGGAGTTCTTAGTCATTTCCTTTGGGGGTTTTATCAACATTCAATGTTCTTGAATTGCTTTGATTTCTCTGTTTCTGGGTCAGGTCTGGGGGCAGGTTTTCCTAGTAGTGTCTGATAGGAGTAAATTTTGTCTCAGATTATCTCTTTACCTACTTTTTTATCTCTTTTTCTTCCTGAACACATGTTTTGTCTTCACAGTCACGTGTACACACGGGTTTTACTAGAATATCCACGTATATATGCGGGTTTTCTTCCCATAGTCACGTATGCCCTGAGTTTTGCATTTTTGGGGAAGATTAAGTGTTTCTGGGTGAGTTTGGATGATTGATGAGTCTTCTTGGACGCTTCTGGAGTCTGTATACACCTCTGTTTCTGACCAGAGATGCTTTTTAGTTTGAATTTTTTTTTTTAAATGTTCTTGTCATCTCATTTTCTATTTTTTGTTTTGGGATTAGTGCATTAGGTCTCTTTTACCTTAGTGCTTTGCTTGGGTGCTATCTGATAGTGCTTGTAGATTCCGGGGGTTGTAGAGTCATACTTTTTCTTTATTATCTCATTTTAATTCAAAAAATACAAAAACATTTGCTTTTTGCATCATTATGCATTGTTGCATTTTGCATGGTACTTGAATTAGGTTTGCTTGGGAAGTATTAGTCAAATTTTTATATAGGAATGATCGCACATTCATTTGAAGGAAAAAATTTCACTTCACGTAGTAGCATACCCTATTTTTTATTCAACACAATGCATTTGCAATAATTGTTAGGTGTGCATTTTACTTCTTGTTGCATCATAACATCATTAGTTGCACGACCATTTTCCCTTTTGAGTAATAAGCCAATTAAAATCAACGCATAATAAAATGAGTTACACTTGTTAACCCAAAAATCTCCCACTCATCTTTCCATGGCCTACACCACCCAAGGACACCACTTCACGACCCTCCATTAGACCCCCACACCCTCAAAATAGCCTAAGGATGAAGAAAAGGGCTTAAAAAACCCAAAAAGGAGCCCAAAATACTCTCCTAGGAGCTAAATCGGCCAAAATGGGGCTAAAACCCTAAAAGGAGATAAAATTAGGGCGAAAGGGGCTAAAGCCTGGACCAAGGGCTTAAAACCTTAAAACCATAAAAAAGCTATAAAAGGAGGGTGGGGGGTCACTCTCAAAACACTTCTCCCTTGCATATTGTTATGCTTCCCATGGATGCCTCGAGACACATTTGCCTCTCAAGCCACCCACATTCCCTCTCCTCCATTTCCATTAAGCCATAGCTCCCCCCATCCAAGAGAGGTGCTTCCACAAGCTATGGCATGGTGGCCCATTTCCACTAGAGAAGGTATAGCTTCTCATTCTTGTTGTGTTTCTTCGCTTCTTAGTTTTCTTTGCTTTCTAACCCATGTTTCATTTGCAGGTTTATGTTTAACATTGTTTTGTAGGTATTTAGGTTTATTATTGCTTAGAATTTGTTTGCATGTCTTTGGAAGCAGAACCCTAACTTGTGTTTGTAGAGGGGTTCACCATTATTTCCATCATTTCTCCATTTTCTTCTTTTTGTTCTTAGTTTAGTTTCTGTCCCTTTACATTACATTTTTATTTTCAGGATTTATCCACGCAGGAACCTACCCTTCTGTCCTATAGATAGAAGGGAGCCATTCTTGCCCCTGTAGCAATTTGAAATCCCTGCTACAAAACTGGTGACCATACTAGGTTGATCCCAGGGGATCCCTGGTCCAAATTTTTAATTTGCAAGTCTTTTCATTTTTTGCCTTAGTTTTCATAAATTTCCTGTTAAAATCACTTTAAATCTAGTTTATTTTCTATTAACAGTACTGCCAAAGCCTCTACTAGGAAAAAACGAGTCAATTTGGCCACAACACAAGTTATTGTCGGCCAGATCTGACTCTGGACCACAAAAAACCCCAAATCCAGGGCAGGGCACTCTTATCGGCCCTGAAAGTGAGATGAGGGTGCAGTTAGTGGCCAAACATATGCACCCAGGGTGCACTTAATCCCCCGATAAGTGCGACTTCAACCGAGAAACATAGTCCATGACTGTTTCTGCATTCTGTGAAACCCCCTCGCCTGTTTCTGAAAATATCTTGTAACTCCCTCACCATATTTGATCATAAATGTGCATCTTGTCAAATAGAAATTTAATTTCAGTTGAATAGAGGTTAAATTTCAGTTTCATAGGGACTGTCAGTGTGGCTTAGCCGCCTCTATCCAGCACTACAAGTCAATCTGAGTTTTAGTTTTTGTTTTCTACAATTTCTTTTACAAACATTGCGTAGATTCCAAGTGAATGTTAATGGATTAATCAAATGAATGTAGCTTAACTAAAATCAATCTAAAACTAACTGTCTTACTCACCCTTCCTCCTCTACCCATTCATCACCCTCCGGGGTATTTTGGGATACGACAAAGCGCAAGCTCATATAGATCTAGGCACTCCACTAATATTGTTCCAAACCATTAAAACCAGATGAACTGGAAGGTAGAGGGGGTAGAGATGGATGGCTTATCACGACGCTAAGCATCTCCCTATTGACCAACCTTGCATCTGGGAGGTGTCATGAGGATCTATAGATGGGCTTAGTCCCATTGTGTTGAGAGCCCAACACCTTCTCTTGGTTGAAGAGGAATATTAGTGTGAGGTAGTCATCTAGTTAGGCCATCAAACATTTAGGGTTAATAACTATATTTGTTCACAATTTCTGATTATTCAATGCTTGCATACACAAACACAATGACATGAAATCTACCATGATGAATTCATAAACCTTTTGTAGCAACCAAATACCAGAAAAACAAACAAACAAATACACCATACCAACTAATCAACCCAACTCAGTTCATGACGCTGAGTGAGCCTTAAAATTTACCAATTTACACTAAGTACAAACAACTCTACAGTCTTTGAGGACATAAGTCCCTAACTGCTTCAACTGTAGGAAGTACTTGGGCTTTGCCGAGAAACTCATTGTGAGGAGTACCATAGGAACCCCAAAGTAGTTGGCCGCTGAGAGAAATTTCCAAGTGAAATGGGCAACGACCCTTTTCGATTGAGTAGAAACACCTATGAGGAACAAGCCAAGCACTATCTTGTGGTAGTATTGGTGGTCGAGTGACCACCTAAAACCAATAGGAAGCCACTGAAACTAGGGTCCAAACATCATTCCCACCAGTTTCATACATAAAAACATAATTGATCCTCCATGCTCTTCCTCACGCCTAAGAGGCAAACCACCACCATTTGGAACACTCAATCGACACCATCGAAACCATTCTCAGTGATCTCCTGCACCATCAGAAGGCCACATAGCCTCTGATTCTGATTCAGACCCATATCAGTCTGAACCAGACCTCCAAACAACACCATCAAGCCCCATGGCTGGTGCAAATCCGGATCCAGTTTTCGGCTTAACCTTAGCAAGTGGACCCATGTCCACACCACAACCTGTAAGCACAGTCATGTAGACTGTCATTATTCAGCTGCTACCACCCATAGTGACCAACCAATCTGGCCCACTAGAAACACATGGGAGCAGTGGCCCCTCCACACACACTTCCCCTCCTACCACACAGGGGGGCAATGGACCATCCACTTACATTGCCCCTACTGTCATGCATGGGGGAAATGTCCCTTCCACCCACACTATCCCTCCCACAATACTTGGGGCAATTGTCCCATCCGCAATGGTGCCACCGCAAGTACCCCCAGCTGTGCAGATGCATTATGCACTTGCAAACCCCACTACCATAGCAGCCCCCCCACATCAACCTGGGGTCAAATATGCTATTCATGGCTCATCTTAACCTACCTGATTTGGCTCAATTAACGAATGACCCCATCCACCACCAAGCTTTCTGGCCACCCATGCCAACTAAGCTGCCATCAAACATCCCCAAGTTTTAAGGAAAAGTAGGGGAATGTCCCCAAAACCACATAATGACATTCCATCTATGGTGCTCATCCAACAACATCATAGATGACTCCATCAGGCTGAGGCTATTCCAACGCACCCTTATAGGTGTTGCAGCCAAATGGTACATTGAGCTACCATAAGCCAAGTACCCAGACTTCAACTCCCTAGCCTTCATGTTCCTACAGTATTTCCAACTCCCCATCAGATATGATGAGGGGGTGGAGATCCTGTTATCCTACCATCAAAACACTGCCACTCATATAACTGACCATATCCATGAGTGGTAGTGACACCATAGCCTATGCAAAATCCAACTTGACGACAGGATCTTCTTGGATTGGTTCCTTAAGACCTTGCTCCCACCCATAGCAAAGGATGTCGCATCCGAATTTCCCCAATCCAAAGAAGAGGCCATACTGAAGGCCCAACAATTTGACCTTATCTATGCTCAGTCTGGATACCTATACACTGTCATTCCAAACACCCCCTGTCCAAGTACCTCATACCGTGATGCACCGGGGACATCCCATGCTGCGGATGGCATCATAGGATCGGTCTCCCAACAACCACAACACCGACCAACCCCACCTGTAGTTCCATCACAACCAAGCAACACTGCTAATGTTTCTTACCAAAACCAACCTTCGGACTACGCAAGAATGATGTCCCTGTCCACAACAACAACTTCCTATGCACAACCTGTGCCACCGCAGTAGGCTCAGGCCATGGCTTGGCCAACATAGTAGTATGTGGGGAAAATGCCCACATTTGTGGCACCACCACCCTGACAAATTTACTATGCCCTGCCAGTGCAAGCAGTTCAAGACCCCGTCCCCACTCCACCTGCTCCATTGGGATAAGTGTTCACACAACAAAACCGTCCCAACCAGCCTGCCCCAAATAATCAACAAGGGCAAGCTTGAAATAATCAGCCTCGCAACCAAGGCAATAACCAACTGCAGGGAGGCAGTCAACAACCGAACCCTCCCAATAATGCTGCAACAAACCAACTAGCCCAAAACCCCCCACGATAGAATGCACCAAGATGTAATGCCCCGTTGCGCACAAACCAACCATGCACAGCTTGTGATGTTTATGGGCACTACACATTTGAGTGTCCCCTCATGTCTCGTGTGAAGCAGGCCATGCAAAACGAGCCCCAACAGGCCACCAATGCTGCCAATCAAGCCCAACCCAACTTGGCATCACAAGGACCTCCCCCCATGGTGCTTCAAAACCCACTACCATTCCAAGGATTGGTGGTAACTGCTCCCCCTCCCCAACCCAATCCCAACACTCCGGGGGCACCTCCCATAGCCGAAATAGGTGTTCACCACCTGCTAGCCATGAGGACTAAAGAATTCAACTTACAAACTAGATGAATTCAGTATGGTACCACCACTGAACCTGCTGACTCATTAGCAGCATCCACGTCTAATACAGACAACCTTCCTCTTCAGTTACCCCCATTCCCGCGCCCCCCCGTACACAGAATTGAGAATAATGCCACAACTAGAGCTGCATTCGGCTATATCATTGTGGATGATTTGGTCCAAACGCCAACTGCCATGTCCTCTCTTGAGGTACTTAAATCATGCCCAATGTAGTGGAAAGCCTTACTAGCCTCCCTAGGGGTAGTAGACCCCTCCGACTCCAAGTTTATCACATTCGACATGGAGAATGGAGAACCGCACATGCCATCGACCATCGCCTTTCAAATCTCGGTGTCCATCCGAAATATGGTTGTGCACTAGTGCATAGTGAATGAGGGGGCATCCATGTGCGTTATGTCTACCTTGGTTTGGCAGAAACTTGGATCACCAATTCTGCAACCATCCTCCACAACCCTATGGACTTATGATGGACATCCCACTAAATCCCAAGGAATCCTCCCCCATGTCCCCATTACATTATCCAGGAAGACAGTTTTGATCAACATAGAGGTCGTCAATGCTCAATTGGACTACAACCTTCTCCTCGGGAGAAGTTACATGTACACCATGTGAGTTGTCACATCAACTGTCTTCCATCTCATGATGTTCCCCCACAAAGGGAATATTGTGACAGTTGATCAGCTCACCTACCATGATCCGCAAGGGTTAACGGCACCTAGCAACGTTATCCCTACCATCACCACCATTGAACCACAAGGGGAAACCACACACACTAATGTCATCCCTACAACCAACACTATGGTTGAAAACACACCAGCCTCCCCATTGTTGAATGTGGGCCCTGGGTTGTTTGCCAATACCTCCATGGCATCTCCTTTCTCGTTAGTGTAACCACCACCGACACAAAATGAAACTACGGACTTGTGCATGGTCTCATCAAGCACCGCTGCACCCAAACAACAACCATAACCACAGCCCTAACCACAACCACAACATCATCCGCATCCACAACACTAACAACAACTGCGACATCACTCGTAGCAGTAGCATTACGTGCAGCCACAACCACAACCACATCCCCACATGCAACCGTTAGGGAGTTATTTGGGCTCATCCCCAGTCCATACGATTCCCTTCCTCTTCCCCCCACCTAGTGTCATGAGAAAGCCAATCATGGCCACCTTAAGCCTACCCAACTTTATGTTGGGAATTTCAGTGTGGTATCTTGATCCACCATCTCAACTAGCAATGCCCCAGGTTGTCTTAACCCCGGTGCAACCCATCGCGATTGAGTCTTACCCTCCACCCAGTCCGCAAAAGACAACCGCCGCACCCACACCCGCTTTGCCCCACCTAAAAAGGGCTAGGGGAAAGAACGCCAAAGCCACCACAGAGCCATGACAAGTCCCGCCTTGTGCCATCTGCGAACAACAGGGCCATCCAACTCAAATTTTCCCTGAAATCCCAGTGATCCGTGTGCATTTGGATGCCATGGATACAAACAAAAACATCCTCGTGGTTGAAATCCCAACCGCGTCAATAGTCAGGAATAAGGCATTGAGGACAAACCATGCTTGCACCCTTTGTGGATTGTATGGACATTACTCCCACCATTTCCAAGACTTGCCCAAATTTTGAATGGCTCTCATTGACCTCCGTCAACATTCCCTTGAGTCTGAGCTCACCTTGATCGAATAAGTTCACCCACCACCTCCTTCGTCAGACACCATGTTCATTTACACGATGTCTAGTTCCACCGACCCGCTCATCTCCTCCTCCACTGACGGTCCATCAGACCTATCTCATCGTTGCTTCAGCAATGATGAGGAGCTACTTGAAGCTCTGACCACCCCAGAATACCCATGGGCCGACATGCACCATCGCTTGTTCTTCCTCCCTGAAGAACTTGTGTCATAGTCTAACCAGTTTTCCATGGAGACCAAATATTTCATCCATGGGAAGGTCAACTGGTTCAAGAACCCCATCCCAGCACCTGATTCCTTCGAAGAAGGGAATATGGTGAACATTTCACCAACCATTAAAATCGACATCTCAACCAATTCTGAGATTGTTGAAGAAATCATGCTCGGGGCATCTTGCTCCCTGGAAGAGGTCGATGCCTACAAAGCTCTCTTCTAATAATTTTGCGACATCTTCACCTGGTCTTACACCGAAATTCCTAGCCTAGATCCATCCATCGTGGAACACCACATCGACACATGGCCTCATGTGGCTCTCGTACGCCAAAAGCAACAGCCCATCCACCCTTCCAAAGTGGCTGTAGTTAAAGCTGAGATAGAAAAGTTGCACACTGTTGGCTTCATCTACCCCATTGCGTATACCACTTGGGTTTCTAATACTGTTCCCGTGAATAAAAAATAGGGTACCATTCATGTTTGCACAGACTTCTGTGACCTCAATGGGGCATGTCCCAAAGACAACTTCCCCACACCCTTCATCGATCAGATCATCGACGCATGCGCTGGACATGAAGTATTTTCCTTCATGGACGGTTTTTTCAGATATAACCAAATCCAAATCCGGAAGGAAGACCATTATAAGACAGCATTCACAACCCCATGGGGCACATTCACTTATCAAGTCATGCCTTTTGGCCTGAAAAACACTGGAGCCACCTTCCAGCGTGCCATGACATATTGTTTCCATGATTTAATTCACATCATCTTAGTCTACCTAGACGACCTTACTGCTCGATCACAGAAACAAGCACAACATATAGATGAATTGTGATAAGTCTTTTTACGTTACCGCAAGTACAAAATTCGCTTAAATCCCCTCAAGTGTGTTTTTGTGTCCTAGCAAGCTGTCTACTCGAATTCATCATATCTCACAAAGGTATAACGATAGATCCCCTCAAAGTTCAGGCTATCCTTGATCTTCCTTCCCAAAAGATTGGCACCAACTATAGAGCCTCCAAGGCAAGGCCAACTTCCTTCGTCGCTTTGTACCAGAGTACACAACGAAATCTTATGGATTCATTCAACTGCTCCACACAAAAATCCCCTTTGTTTGGGATCAGCAAGCATAAGAATCATTTGATGCACTCAGACAAGCCCTGGCTTCTGCACCATTACTTTTAGCACCAGATTTCACTTGGGACTTCATTATCTATGTGTCAGCCTTGGACAACACCATTGCGGGAGTCTTGGTCCAAGAAGATGATGCTCACCATGAGCACGTGATTTACTACATCAGTCAAAATCTTACGGGACCCCCACTACGATATTCACCTGAGGAGAAATTGGCCCTTCCCATCGTCTTCTCGGCCCAGAAGTTGCACCACTACATCATCGCAAACCATATACATGTAGTGGCGGATTCAAACCCAATGCGGTACTTTTTAATTTGTCGCCTTCTACAAGGTCGAGCAGCCAAGTGCGTAGTCGTCCTCTAAGAATTTGACTTAGAGTTCGTATCCCCGAGAAGCACAAAGGCACTCGTGCTGGCCACCCTCATGACCGATCTGCCCCCGTTAACTGCATCATCACCCCCAAAGGATGATCTACCTGATGATTTCATATTCATCATATCTATGGAAGACCCATGGTATGGGGACATCCTTCTTTATTTACGAACACAAAAGTTCATAGCACACTTAAACTATGAAGATAGATGACGCATCCGACATCAAGCCATTCGCCACTTGCTGATTAGAGATGTTCTATATTGTCGAGGCATTGACACCATATTACTTCATTGCCTCACCCATGACGAGGCTGAAACCATCCTCAACGACTGCCATAATGGAGCCTGTGGTGGCCACCTTTCAGGCTTGGAAACCGCCCAAAAAATTCTACGCACTAGCTATTTTTAGCCCTCCATCTTCATGGATTGTATAGAGGCATTCAAGCATTGCCATAGCTGTCATCTCTTTTCCCCAAAGGTAAGAACCCCCCCTACACTGTCACACCTCGTAGTCACAATCGGTCCCTTCTGCAAACGGGCAATCGACTTCATGACAATCACCCCTGTTTCAACTAATTGTCATAAATACATCATTATAGCAGTTGATTACTTCACCAAGTGGGCCAAGGCCATGCCCACATTTGATTGCAAAGCCGAAACCGCAACACGCTTCTTCTTTAACCATGTTATTTCATGATTTGGTGTTCCTAAATAATTAGTCTCAGACCATGGAACACACTTTCAAGACGTCATATGGGCCGAACTGTCAACCATGTTGAAGTTCGAACACCAGTACTCATCTTCCTACTACCCTCAAGGAAATGGCCAAGTTGAGGCAGTCAACAAAATCATCAAAACAATGCTCCAAAGGATGGTGGGAAACCATAAAACCAATTGGCATCACATGTTATTCTATGCCCTATGGGATTATCGCACATCCACAAAAACTACAACCACTTTTACCCCCTTCCGCCTAGTACATGGTGTTGAATTAGTGCTCCCTATAGAGTGTAAAATCCCATCTCTCTGCCTCGCGGTGGAACTCCTCCCTGATACTTTGCCTTTAGAAGAACGGCGCCTCCAACTCGATCAAACCATAGAATACCATCGAGCTACCCTCCAAGCCATTGAAGTAGCAAAAACATGATCAAAGATCCACTATGACTCCCATGTCCACCCTCGCACCTTTATCGAAGGAGATATGGTTCTAGTCTACGACCAACCCAATGATAAATTGGGCAAAGGAAAGTTAGAATCAATGTGGTATGGCCCATACATCATCCACCGCTACCTCGAAAAAGGGGCATACACCCTCATTGTCTCTGATGGACAACTCTTGGAGAACCCCTGCAATGGGCTCTACCTCAAGAAATTTTACGCTTAACATCACCAATGAGTTGCTTCATTTTCTTTTTCTTATTTTTCAATGTTTTTCGGCAAAAATTAGGGGCAGCACCATCAACTACTAGTCCAAAGTTACCTGGAATCAATTCGAGACGCCTTTCACATCTCTGGGCTCAAACTTCTATCTCTTTATGAGATCATTGTCTCATGTTTAATAAATCAATTTCGAGACCATTTCCCACCAATCACCTCAATTTACGAGCCATGACATGACAATGCAAGTGTCTACGGACCTGTACTTGTATCACACCTCTCAACCGCAACTCATGCGAGTCCTCGAGCCACCACCCATTAAGGAATGTAATTTTTAGTTTTTGTTTTGTATTTTTAACACATAGTTATCTTTTCTATTCACCGCACCTTGCGCGGACCTCTAGAGCACTGTCTACAAAATGATTTCTTTTTCTTGGATGTATTTGGCATATAAGTGCCCCCAGACTTTTACTCACATCGGATGTAGTCAATTTCATCCACCGCAACACAAACACATGCTCTCTTGACCTCTGTCTGAGAGCCACCTCAGTTTGCATGCCTCTGCCTCACTGACTCGCGAGCCTCTGCCACGATCTATCCCATGCATGTATTGGTATGTTTGAGAGCCTTATGCTTCGTCCATACTACATGGATGACCTTTGGACCTCTATCCACCGTCCCGACATGGGGCATCTCCTATGCCACCACAATCGGTTGACCACATTGGAGTTTTGTTTAAGCTCTTTTCTGACTCCTTAAAACAATGAAAAGATAGCCGAGCGCAGCTGCTTCCTTTCCCGCTCACTAAAGTATAGGAAAGGGAATCTACATCATCTTGTTTACCTCTTTTTGTAGACCATGTAGACCATCAATTGAAAAGGACCTCCTTGGCACATTCAAGCCAAGACCGTTCCCCTCTGCATACTTTTATGCTTTATCGGGAAAAGGGGCCGCACCTTACGAAAAATCTCACTACCGGTTGTTGTTAAGCTCTTTTCCAGCCATCTCATCAAGAAAATATTACCGAGCAAACTTGATTTTATTCATGCTCATAAAATTATCTGAATGACCATCCTGTCAGTATAGGTTTAACATTTTCCGGCCTGATTGGACTACCAATGGTAAAGAAGTCACTCATCCCCTACAAGATGGGTGAGATCTCCTATGTATACTTTTATCCTTTTTTGGGCACAGAAGACTAGCAACGAAAAAAATCCCCCACTAGAGTCTTCTTCGTGCTTTCAAACTCTCTAAAATTGAAAGCACCATCAAGCATTTACGTTCTCGGGCTCACCAAAAATCCACGAGATCGTACCACAACGGTGCCCCTAGACACCATTCCACAGAAAATAGTTTGGAAGCATTCCCCCTTTGGGTCACCTTTGTTTATAGTACTCTACAATGTGTCTTCCTTGGATCCCATCAATTTCAAAAGTGTCTACCTCCTCCAATCATTTCCCATCTGCAGCGACATTCCCGGTATTACAACTATGACCCCATTCCCATGAGTCAAGTTTCATTTGCTTCCTGGTCTGCCCTGCTGCCATACTCTAAACAAAGGAATTTTGATTCCACCATACTCCCCCTGCCTCTATTCAATTATTTCCCTCCCCCCCCCCAATTCAACAGGCCAATTCGTAGATTGTCTCACACCTTTCAGATATCTCCCTCATGCTCCTAGTCAAGGAAACATCATTGCCTTGGCTAGGGGCAGGTCTCCCTCTGTTGACACCAACACACATATTCTAGAGGATAGAACCAGAGGTCCTTGTATCCTGGTTTCATTGAAATCATTGATGATTTCCTTGGACCACTTGAGAGGAGTCCTTAGTGCCTCTTGGGATGGTTGTTTCTCACGTGCTCGACTTCAACTCCATCATCGCACTATTGAGATTCGTACAGAGTTGGTTCACACAGTACTTGGTTGAAGACCTCGGATGTCACCTGACTCTAGCACATTGATGAGTCTATTCGAGGGACCTAAACAGGTTATGTCCCTTGTGATTTTCGGGTTGTGTTGGAAAAAGTATTCAAAAGCCCCAGCAGTGCTTTGATATACCTTCATGATTGATGCAGCATACTTGTACCATGGAGACTCTGGTTCTCAATCAGCAAGTCCATACAGATATGTACCATTCCAGATCCAGCAGACCATCAGTCATGAAGATATAGCATTCCATGAGAATTCCATGGGTCTAATGTACCAGATCAACATTGTATTCAGCCTCACATGGAGGCAACCATTATTGTAACATCAGTTGTATATGATCGGCTCTTGTATTTTAGAGAATAGATAAAATTATTCTTTTGACATTGTCACAAGCATGGGGATTCCCACCTCATCCATATACATGTCACACATCATTTGTATCTCACCCATTGATGGGAACCATATTAATACAAAAAACCAAAAGCCACCATGCCCTAGCCCTGGAAGCACCACCTCACCGCAGCAAATCCTATGATGTATGTCGACCATACATTCAGCTCCTACCCTCATACATCAGGGGGCAATCTGTTAACCCAAAAATCTCCCACTCAACTCTCCATGGCCTACACCACCCAAGGACACCACTTCACGACCCTCGATTAGACCCCCACACCCTCAAAATAGCCTAAGGATGAAGAAAAGGGCTTAAAAACCCCAAAAAGGAGCCCAAAATACTCTCCTAGGAGCTAAAGCCCCCAAAAAGGGGCTAAAACCCTAAAAGGAGCTAAAATTACGGCAAAAGGGGATAAAATCCCAAAAAAGGGGCTAAATCCCGGACCAAGGGCTTAAAACCCTAAAACCCCAAAAAAGCTATAAAAGGAGGGTGGGGGGTCACTCTCAAAACACTTCTCTTTTGCATACTGTTATGCTTCCTATGGATTCCTTGAGACACATTTGCCTCTCAAGCCACCCACATTTCCTCTCCTCCATTTCCATTGAGCCATAACTACCCCCATCCAAGAGAGGTGCTTCCACAAGCTAGGGCATGGTGGCCCGTTTCCACCAGAGAAGGTATAGCTTGTCATTCTTGCTTTGTTTCTTTGCTTCTTAGTTTTCTTTTCTTTCTAACCCATGTTTCATTTGCAGGTTTATGTTTAACATTGTTTTGCAGGTATTTAGGTTTATTATTTCTTAGAATTTGTTTGCAGGTCTTTGAAGAGGAACCCTAACTTGTGTTTGCAGAGGGGTTCACTATTGTTTCCATCATTTCTCCATTTTGTTCTTTCTATTCTTAGTTTAGTTTCTATCCCTTTACATTACGTTTTTATTCTCAGCATTTATCCATGCAGGAACCTACCCTTCTGTCCTATAGATAGAAGGGAGCCATTCCTGCCCCTATAGCAAGGACAAATCCCTGCTACAACACTCTTTTCTTTTATAGGGTGCACCAACAAGATTAGGTTTTAGGGTCTTGGAATAGTTCATTGTGAGTAAATTATCCAAGACCACTAAATGAAACATTTATGTGTTTGTCCAAGTGAGAGTGTGAAATTCCTTTATATAATTAGTGTTTCTCAGGATCCTCCTCTTACAAGGGAGTTAAGCATAAGGCAGTGTGAGCGGTTGTTGATTGGGATGACCCCTGATCATAACTGAGTAGCACCAGAGATATTTCTAGGATTGTATTCGTATCCGGGGGCTCTTTCGAGAGTTTTGTGCTTTCCTACCTATTGTGCCCCTGCTCAACAGCCTTCTAAAATCATTATTCCATCAAACAAAATTCCATTTTGTTTGATGGAATGTTTAAATTTTAAATGGACAAGTTTAATGAGGTCTCAGCTACTGATATGGTGGTTTCCATTAAGCTACTGATTTGTTGAAATTTAATTTTTTTCTAATAACCTTTGCAAATTCTATTGGATTAATGAGACTATCATATTGAAGTTATTGTTTTGGATGATTTATACTAGGGAAGTTAAGATGTGACTCTTAATGATTTTTATTCCTGCTTTGTAACCCTAGTCATGTATATTATCCCAAAATATCAGAGATACAATTTATTGGTTTCCTTACCATGATGATTTGCAAGGTTTCATTATTATGGTTTTCCTACATTGTCTAAACTATAATTGTCAAAGGTTTGATGTTTGTAACTCTGGCGAAGCCTAGACTTATGTCTCATGGTCCTTATCCTAAGTTTTCGAGCCATTGTCGATCTTGATTGAATTCCATATCATCTTATTTCAAGGTTCATGTGCATAGTTTGTGATTATATTATGACCTCCGCCACCTTTACAAGATATGTCGAATCTATGATATGAGTGCATATATTAGGGTTACCACTAGATTGATTTTTGGCGCAGTCTGTGTCTTAAATCATATATCGCGAAGCCAGCTTGTCATCATCATCCTGGTACTTGAACTGCCTGTCATATTTAAGTTCTGGTACATGTCTGATATCGTGGATGCCTGTTCATGAAACACTTGTAATATGTACAATGTAAAGTTTCCTATCATTTAAGTCAGGGTTGAATCATGATATTATCAGCGTTCTAGAGTTTTCAACCGTCATTTGGGTTATCAATCCATTACCACTTCGAGCGCCGATGCTTTTGTTCATGCCAGACTTGCGAGGGTTTAACCTGCGGCTATGTATGGTCGATTCTGTTCATCACTTGGTGTTGCTCAGCCTTCATCCCGAGTGCTCACGACCTAGTCTTCTGTCGTTGGCCAAGTTGTGGTAGCTTTTCTGTGTGTGCTTACGCATTCGTTATCAGACAGTCATGGCTCCTGTTGTCAGGGTTGAACCCTGCGAGATGACCTTGTTGAACTCAAACCCTAAACTCTCAGAAAAGGTTAGGAATGTGGGGTGGTTGTCGTTCTTCGAGAAGTTTTCCGACTCGAACCCTGAGGTTACCAGAGTCTTTGCTCTGTCCCTGGTTAATTACCAAGCAGAGGTTGGTGATCTCTGCTTCCGGGTTGATGAAATATCCATAGCGGCCGCAACAGGTTTGTCTCTGTCTGGGAAAAGGTGGTTCAAATACCAAAGGATGGACATAACCGAATGGAGACGATTGTTAAAGAACCCGATTCAAGAAGTTTCTTTTCAGACTGGGGTGGCAAGTAAGTATTTTCTTAAAGAATGGCGTCCATTGCTTGAGTTAATTCATAGATATTTGACCTGTGAGGGCCGGTTATCTTCGGCATAGGTATATCATCTTCGTCTGATGGCTATATTTATAGGGTTTCCTATTAATTTTCCTTACTACCTTCTGCACAGTTTATTTAAGATGTCAAATGCCATTAAAAAAGGGCCTAAACGTGTTAGCCGTAGTATTTTTCATCATGGTTTGGTTCATATGTTGATTGAGAATGAATTGATGAAGTCGGGTCGCTCATGGGAGCAGTTTATAGAATCAAACAGTTTTTCATCCTTTTGTCATTGCATGTTTGACAGTCCTAATGACTGTAGCAAGCATAGAGATTCAGGTTTGACTCCATTCTTGTCTCTGCGCAAATCTCTGTCAAACCCTAGTCTTAAGAGTTTAGAACCCTACGAAGCACCTACGGAGAATCTAGTGAACACTCCTCATACCCCTCCAGAGTCTAGGCATGTGAAGAAGATTCAACTCTGTCACCTGTTACTCCGCCAAACAGTAGTGATAAAATTGGGAATCGTCGAGGAAATATACCCAAATCCAAGCTGGTTAGAAGGCTAACCAGGAGTATGGCAAAAGCTAAGATGGTCAAAACCCCCATGAGTAATAAGGTTCAAGTGGAAACGGTTGTAATTGATGATGAAGAAATAATTGCTCCTTCGCCTGTTATTGACAATGTGGTTCATCCTGAGTCCATTGCTGATTTAGCTGGTGAAGGTCACCCTGTGACTGATAAAGATATGCCCGAAAATCCTTCTTTTCCTGTGGATGTTCATTCGGTCGAGCCGCAAATTGATGATGCCCTTGATCATGTCAATCCTCCAGCAGTGGATAAAGAAGTGCAGGAAGTTTTAGTTGATCGTATGAATGATTCTATATTACATGAAAAACCTGTTAAAGCGTCCCCAACGATTGCTCGTGCAACTGGGGAAACCATTCATCCTCTGTTCATTAGTTGTCTTTTAGACAAGGTTCGTAGGATGGAAGACAGGATGAATGAAATAGTAGCAAGTCGGGATTTAATGAAAGCTGATAATGTGGAGTTAAGGGCAAAAGTTGATGAAAGTGGTCAGCAGCTTTTACGATTGAGGAAGCATAAGAACAAGCTCATAAGGAGGGTTCTAAAATTGCAAGACATAAACGAAAAGAGTGAAGAAAAGGTGCATGAGCTCAACGCTTAGATCGCGCTCATGCAATTCAGAGCTCCTTCACCGATTCATGCCAGTGGAGTCAATATTCAAGTTTTTAACGCACCAGTTAATTTGTGACTTACTGGATTTCTTTGTTGTTGGTTTTAATTTTCAATTTTGATGATCAGGTACTTATTTATATTATTTCTTGTTTCTTATTTATTATTTATTATTTCGATTTCTGTTTATAGTTTAATTTTATTATTACTTGATTTGTTTCAGGTGTCAAAGTTTGTTATTTGCGCCCGGATTTTGTCAACTGTTGATTTTTCCACGATCTCGCCTTAATAAGAACAGACCGCATAATCAGCCTTCCAGGTGTTGTTTATTGCTGGAATCTTCGATTTTTATGGATCGTTTTACTGATTTGCTTGTATGGAAAAATGACACGTTACACTTGTCATTTTTAATTAGAAATCAGTTGGATAATTCGATCTAGTTTATCTTAAACTTTTAAGGATGTTTGTTTTGTAAACATGTATTTAAGGGTTAAAAGTTTATGGGATAGGGGGATCGATAGTCTATGGAAGGGGCACCGCAAGACTAGGTTGATGTGTTTACGACTTTGGACAGCTACCTGTCTGTAGCCTTAACATTGTTAAACTGGTGACGTTATCAATATATGTGTGCAGTTTGTATACTTTCCATATGTTTGTAATGTCTAGTAGTTTTGTAATTTCCTTTTTACTTTAATTATGTTTGTTGAAATTATCTAAAGGATTTTACAGATATATATCTATTTTAGGATTATTGATTTTGCATTCTTTCAATTTTGCTAATATATCATGTTATGTAATTGGTAATAGACATTGTTGCTTATATGATTTGTAATTGATTACTGTATGGACTTGGTTAATGTTTATCTTATTTAAATATTACCTATGTGTATCCATGTGGTAATTTTATTGGCATTAATTGATCTCATGGTTTATTTCTCTTACTGCTCCTGATCAGGATATTAGGATTATATACTGTTTATTTTCTGCTGATTATATCTATAAAAAAAACCTATTTGTATCAGATTCTTTCCCTATGAATTACATTCAGTTTATCCCTTTTCTAAATGATTGTACAAGATGTATATAGCAGGTTTGTGTAAAATATTAACTATGTTTATATTTTATCTTTTCAGCTTTTGTATCTTGTATTTATAATTCATTGATTTAAGTTGATTAAATCTGATAATCTAACATCCTGTAGCATATAACCTGAATTAACTTTTGTAAATAATAAATATAGGCTTCACTGACAATCAGTAGCATTAGATTTAACCATTAGATTGTTAGTGTTCCAGGCCAACAGAGCCTTTAAACCTGTCGGGAACGGCTACCCCAAACAGCTTGGAACCTGCCCTAAGGATCCCGGTCTGGGTCGTATCCCTCGTTGCGGGCTTCGTCAAATACGCCCGTCAACAATGGCGCTAGAAGGAGGGCCAGCGTAAAATGGCTGAAGAAAACAACTCTGTTAACAAAACAAATCATCCTACTACCCCTCAAATCCAATCTACTATACAACCACGCTCTCATCATTCATCACGAGCAAATGAAACCCCAGTAAGCGACTCTGTTCGAAACCTGATCTCGCAGTTTAATTCTCTCGGTATTCGCTTACCTGAAGAAATAGACCAGTACGAACAAGCCTTAAACGAGTCTCGTAGAATTCTGACAAGAGCTTATTTGAACCTTACTGGGCGACAGCCTACTGAGTTACCTCTTCCGCAGATTACACATCCTCGTACTCGTCATTCTGATTCTGTTCTAGGAGAACAAGAACAACCTTTAGGTGCCCATCCCGATTCTCACATACAACAATCTTTCACAGGACCACTTGCTTCAGGAGGTTCTGGTCAACCACCATCACCGCCTCGATCACCTCCTCATGTTTTACAAACACCACCTTCACCACCTCCAACTCCAAGAAACATGGCAGCTGCAAATCCCCTGAACCCCAATGATAATATGCCATGGCTAGCCCAGGACGCTGTGGCTGTCCCTGGTGTTCAACACCCTTTACCTAAACATCCTGAGAAGCTACTGCCTAAGTTCAACCCTAAGTTGAAAGAGCCAGTGGAAGATCATGTTAAAAAGTTTATGTTGGCAATCCGACTCTTGGACGTGGAACATGAAGATGTGGTTTGCGGATTTTTCCTTATACATTCGAAGGAAAGGATTCCACATGGTATTTTTCACTTACAGCTGGTTCCATTACTAGCTAGAATGAATTTGATCTTGCATTTACAAGCAAGTTTGGAGATGACAAGACGCCTGCCATTTTAGTCTCGGAATTGTCTAGAATTCGCATGGAACCCAAAGAAAAGGTTAAAGATTTTAACCAGCGTTTTCTAACTTTAAGAAATAGGATTCCTGTTACCTCGAGGCCCACTGAGGACGTTACGGTTGAATTTTACACTTCAGCCTTACCGGGAAAAATATCCATGTTTGTCAGGCAAAAGGACAAACTTACCCTAACTGAAAACTTTGAAGAAGCAATTAAAGTCGAAAAGGATGCGAATGCCACAAAAGCAAATCTCGGATTAGATAATGATTCAGCATCTTCTTCTAGGAAGAAGACTGACAGTCCTGCCAAAAGCTCTGACAAAAGGGGCCAAGATGCCTTAGATCTTGACAGTTTACAAAGAGTCATTAAAAAACTGTCTAATGAAATTATAGATTTAAAAAAGGGTACTTCTGAAAATACTACAAACAAAGAACCACCTAAACAATTTTTCAGAAAACCTTTTCAAAATTCAGCTGTGAAACAAACTTCACCCCCTGAAGCCAACAGCATTGAGGAACTCAATAGCTTCCTCAAATCAATATTTTCAGATCTAGAAACATCTACTGAAAATGAAACTCAGTCATCCGGACAGAGTTCTCAAGATAACCAAAAAACAGATGATGGCGATGACAATAAACCACCCCATGTCATCAGTCATTTCTGGGACACCTCAGAATTAACTGATGACGAAGATGTGGCTATTGTCAATGTAAATCAGCATCAGTACAACACCAGAAGTAAAAAATACCGGCCTTCAACCGAACCTGCTACAACTGGTACAGATAATAGGTCGGCTGTTCAAAATAAAGATCAGCCTGCAAACAGTAAATCTGCACACTCCCTTGAGTTAGAATATGACTTGATTGAAGACTTAAAGAAGAGTAGAGCTAATATTTCTCTATATGAGCTCTTAAAGATACCTGTGATTCGAGATAAAATGGTGCTAGGGGTTTGCCCAAGTAAATCTGGTAAGACTCCTTCCAATCAAAATAACTCTGACATTAATAAGGATAACTCAAAAAAGGCTTCAGTTAATGCATCATCTATAGGCAAGAAATCTGATTCTTCAACTCCACCTTTTTTACTTTCATTCGAAATATTTAATCGCAAAGTACATAACTGTATGATAGACTCAGGGGCATCCAAAAATGTAATGCCTTAATCTGTGTGTAAAAGGCTTAATGCGGTCCCTCAGCCTTGTGATACTAGTATTGTACAGCTTGATCGTTCAAACGTAAAAGTAATAGGTAAAATCAAAGAGGTGCTGATAAGGTTAGATTCCAACCCACAAGTTCACTTTATCATTGATATTATTGTCGCTGACATCCCTGAAGCATATGGTTTGTTTCTTAGCAGGGATTGGTCACAGAAACTTGATGGGTATTTTGCCACAGATTGGTCACACTTGTGGATACCTCATAAGGGTCATCCCAATAAAATCAGGATCGATCGAGAACAGTATATGAAGCATACCATCACTGAAATTGATGACTCAAATGAACCAGTCTTGTTCACTGATACCATAATGGGTAACTACATGGATGACTCATTTTTTGGGAACTTGGAAGCTGAAATTTCAGAAATTCCAGATTCAAATCAGCAGTATGAAATTTGTCATTTTTCACAAGTCTCGGCTGAAATCCCAATACCAGATACACCACATTTAGATCTCAATGACGGTTGTTGGTCTCTTTACTTTGACGGTTCCAAGTCAAAAGAAGGAGCTGGTGCAGGATGCTTACTGATTGATCCTTATGGTAAAAGATACTACATTGCCTGCATATTAGAATTCGATTGCACCAATAACATCGCTGAATACGAAGCCCTCATTCAAGGGTTGAAGAAAGCGATTGACTTGGGAGCCAAATCCTTGGTAGTCTTAGGAGATTCTAAGATTATTGTTCATCAGGTACGTAATACAATACACTGCATAGCTGGACACTTGAGGAATTATCAAGCTGAGGTATGGAATTTACTATTAGCATTTGAAGCATTTAACATCAGTTCCATCCCTCGTTATCTAAATCAGCAAGCTGATCTTTTAGCTAATGTTGCTTCAAGATTGATTCCATCTGAAGGAATCCTTACTGATGCTTTCTCGGTTGAATTGCTGTTCAGGCCTTCTATACCTGACAACGTAGCAAATTGGAGAGTCTTCAATGACGACCAGCAATTAATCGATTTTCTGACTTTTAAAGATACCTTCAAGGATGCAATTTTGGACTAGATGACGTACGATGAAGATCTACACATATTTGTGGTAATCCATAAGCCTTGCTCAATTCAGGAATCTCTTGATCAGGGTAGTGCTCTTCCCAGGTCAGTAATCAAACTCGAGAAATTCTATGACTTAAAGGATAAATTTAAGGCTGCTAGGAATTGTAAAACTAATAGCTCCATCATGCAATCTGACATTGTGAATCTAGGAACTGAGCAAAATCCCCAATGTGTGAATTTGGGCAGCACATGTACTGCCTAGGAAAAAACAGCCTTCGTTAAACTCTTCAAAGAATTTAAAGACATATTTGCATGGACGTATGATGACCTGAAAATGTTCAACCCCAATATCATGCAACATGTCATTCCTATGAAACCCGAGGCTAAGCCTTTCCAACAAAAATTGAGGAAAATGCATCCCAGCCTAGAACCAGTTGTCAAGAAGGAGATAAATAAACTCCTTTCTGCCAGAATAATTTTCCCTGTTCGGCATGCATAGTGGGTAGCAAACCTTGTACCCGTGAGGAAGAAAAATGGTGACATCAGGTTATGTGTCAACTTCCGAAACCTGAATAAGGTCTCGGATAAAGACAATTACCCTGTTCCTACAATGGAGAAAATCTTGCAACAGGTCTCCGGATCTGAAATGTTTTCGCTACTGGATGGTTTTTCAGGATACAACCAGGTGTTAGTATCCAAAGCTGACCAGTTGAAAACAACTTTTAGAACACCTTGGGGAACCTACACATACAGGAAAATGCCATTTGGTCTCATAAATTCCGGAGCCACATTTCAGAGGGAAATGGACATCGCCTTCAGAGGTCTGATTGGTAAGTTCGTCGTTATTTATCTTGATAATGTTACCGTCTTTTCAAAAAATAGGACTGATCATTTAATTCATCTCAGGAGAGTCTTTGAGCACTGCAGAGAGTATGGGATTTCTTTAAATCCTAAGAAATCTATCTTTTCAGTGACAGAAGGTAAGTTGCTGGGTTTTGTTGTTTCTAAACAAAGCATTAATATTGACCCAGAACGTACTCGTGCTATTTCACAGATTTCGATGCCCCACTCAAAGAAGTCCATGCAGTCGTTTCTTCGAAAGATAAATTTTGTCTCTAGATTTATTCTTGGGTTTACAGAAATTGTTCGGCCACTTCAGAAAATGATAAGAAAGGATGCTGAGTTTAAATGGAACACTGACGAGAAGCAATCTTTTCATGACATCTTAAAAGAAATTGCTGAAGCTCCCACTCTAACTAGCCCAGATTTTTCCAAACCTTTCATTTTGTATACGTTCGCTTCTGATTCTTCTTATGCTGCTGTTCTGACACAGAAAAACCAGGAAAATAATGAAGCTCCTATCGCTTTTACGAGTTTTGGTCTCAACGGTGCAGAATTAAATTACCCAGAGGTGGACAAGCAATATTTCGCTGTTTTCAAATCCATCAAACATTTCAGGCCTTACTTACTGAAGTCCCACACCAAAGTCGTTGTACCATATTCTGCAGTTAGAAATCTCTTGGTACAGAAGGATCTTGGTGAAAAAAGAGCACATTGGGTCACAGCACTTCCGGAATACGACCTGGAAATAAAACCTTTAAAGATTATCAGGGGGCAAGGACTTTGCAAACTAGCAGCTGGGTCTATGGACAATTCTGATCATGATCTGCACTTCTTTAGCGAACCTTCTTTATTTGAAAGGGAAGTTTTTCTGGTCTCCACTCCTCCTGATTCTTGGTACGATGATATTAAGTTCTTCTTATTGCATGGGACTACCCCTGAACACTTAGACCCACGTCATAAGAGAGCTTTAAGATTAAAAGCTACACCTTACCAGCTTATTGATAATATTTTGTTTAGAAAGAATTTCGAAGGGGTTCTCCTTCGTTGTCTAGAAAAACATGAGGCTGATGAGGTGTTATTTCAACTACATGCAGGACCAGCTAGAGGACATTTCAGTGGAGAAACTACTGCTCATAAGATACTTAAAGCTGGATACTACTGGCCCACATTGTTCAAAGACGCATATTCTTTCGCCAGGAAGTGCCAAGAGTGTCAAAGAGCGGGAGGCAGACTGAAAAAGGCTGCCTTACCCCTCCAGCCGGTTGTCATTGAAGTCCCATTTTAGCAATGGGGTCTAGATATTGTTGGCCCAATCACACCAGCCTCTTCACTACAACATAAATACATTTTGACAGCCACATACTACTTCACTAAATGGGTTGAAGCCATCCCGTTGAGGGTAGTCAATTCTGAACAGGTGATATCTTTCCTTGATTCCTTTATTATTACCAGATTCGGTGTTCCAGAGTCTTTAATATTTGATAATGCGACTTATTTTTCCTCTGCAAAATTAACTGAGTACGCATTAGATAGAGGTATAAAGCTGAAATATTCAGCTAATTATTACCCTCAGGGTAATGGGTTAGCAGAATCCTCTAATAAAAATATGATTAAGATTCTGAAACGTACTGTGGCTAACCATCATAGGAATTGGCATATTGCTCTGTCGAACGCTTTATGGGCTGACAGGGTAACCCCTAAAACTGCTATAGGGAACTCTCCCTTTTTCCTGGTGTATGGTAAAGAAGCCATCTTACCCCCTAATTTGTTCTTTCCCTCCTTACAGCTTGCCCAGTCGGTGCAGGAGATACCTTGTTCTTCCATGGAACACCGAATTAACACCTTGCAAAAACTGGAAGAAGATAGGGAGGTGGCTAAGAAAAAATTTGAAAAACACCAGCAAACTGTTAAGCATTGGTTTGACCTTAGGAAGTCGGTCAGTCGAGATTTGGAAGTAGGTGACTTAGTCTTGAAGTGGGATAAGGAACACGAGGATAAAGGAAAACACACAAAGTTCCAATGCCTGTGGCTAGGGCCATTTATTATTACAGAAAAACTTGGTCCTGGTACTTTCAGGTTACAAACACTGGAAGGTGACATTGATAATCTTCCAGTAAATGGTCACCTAATCAAGAAATGTTTTTCTTGATCCTCCTCAAGGGATCATCTTGTATATACCTGGTGTGATGTGCTTGCTTGAAATATTGTATTTTCTTTGCTTTTGATCTGTTTGCATTTTTCCATATTATTTGTTGTTTTGTTTTTGTGATCTGAACCTGATACATCCATCAAACTCCTAAGCTGATGACTAAGTTCAATTTCTGGAGCTAATCTGTAAGTCATGCACAAAGACATTATTTTCATGGAAACTGTAATTCTATTTTACTTCTTGAACAGAGAATGGTATTTTCATTGTTCTGAATATTACCAGCACTTTTAAAACATGTTAATATTAATTACTTATATCAGTTTCTGCAAAAATTTGTCCAAAGAGATTAGGGCAGTGCTTGGTAAAGTCATCTATTAAATCTCTTACGCCATCCCTTCTCGTAAAGAGGAATAGACTTGCCTCCCTACCTGCTAAGATAATCTCATTTGGGATTAACTTTAATTACGTTCTGGACAAAGATAGACTTGAACATTTTAAAAAAAAAATGTCTGAAGGACAGAAGGTCTCGTGATGAGCCGATCTGTTTAGAATCATAAGTTTACATCTAGTAACATTGTCGTCTCCGGTTACCAAGCCTGGGCAATGACCCTTGGACATAAAACTCTGAGGGGTGAGAGGTCTCATCACGAGCCGGTTCATTTTACTGTTGTGTAGACTGGTGACTAACATGATTACTACCAGGTTATCAAGCCTGAATCATGGCCTTCATGACTAATAAAAATAAAAAAGAAAACAAGAGATGAGGGTAACAGTTCATCTTGCCCAGAATTGTAGACTTTTTACTAGCAGATGGGATACTTGCAGTTTGTGGGTTTTAAAGTAACCCTGTCGAGGCTATGGACGCCTGCTGGCAGCAGGGCTATGCTTGTGGTATTGAGATTTTATCTTTTAAGACTGAACCATTTACTATTTTATTCTTTACATACTGATGTTTGCTAGAAATCTGATTTGTATTGAATAAATGAATCTGCAATCTTTTGGTAATATTTAGAACCGTGAGATATTTGAATCTGTTTCAGTTGTTAAATTGTGTTCTCTATGCAATGGCTTACATTAAGGATTTAATTTCTTTGCTTGCATGATTTCAGGTAAATAAACTGAGATAACTGTTTCGTCTAGCAAGTCGCCATCTGTTGTGCCCCTGCTCAACAGCCTTCTAAAATCATTATTCCATCAAACAAAATTCCATTTTGTTTGATGGAATGTTTAAATTTTAAAGGGACAAGTTTAATGAGTATTCAGCTACTGATATGGTGGTTTCCATTAAGCTACTGATTTGTTGAAATTTAATTTTTTTCTAATAACCTTTGCAAATTCTATTGGATTAATGAGACTATCATATTGAAGTTATTGTTTTGGATGATTTATACTAGGGAAGTTAAGATGTGTCTCTTAATGATTTTTATTCCTGCTTTGTAACCCTAGTCATGTATATTATCCCAAAATATCAGAGATACATTTTATTGGTTTCCTTACCATGATGATTTGCAAGGTTTCATTATTATGGTTTTCCTGCATTGTCTAAACTATAATTGTCAAAGGTTTGATGTTTGTAACTCTGGCGAAGCCTAGACTTATGTCTCATGGTCCTTATCCTAAGTTTCCGAGCCATTGTCGATCTTGATTGAATTCCATATCGTCTTATTTCAAGGTTCATGTGCATAGTTTGTGATTATATTATGACCTCCGCCACCTTTACAAGATATGTCGAATCTATGATATGAGTGCATATATTAGGGTTACCACCAGATTGATTTTTGGTGCAGTCTGTGTCTTAAATCATATATCGCGAAGCCAGCTTGTCATCATCACCCTGGTACTTGAATTTCCTATCATATTTAAGTTCTGGTACGTGTCTGATATTGTGGACTCCTGTTGATGAAACACTTGTAATACGTACAATGTAAAATTTCCTATCATTTAAGTCAGGGTTGAATCATGATATTATCAGCGTTCTAGAGTTTTCAACCGTCATTTGGGTTATCAATCCATTACCACTTCAAGCGCCGATGCTTTCGTTCATGCCATACTTGCGAGGGTTTAACCTGCGGCTATGTATGGCCGATTCTGTTCATCACCTGGTGTTGCTCAGCCTTCATCCCGAGTGCTCACGACCTGGTCTTCTGTCCTTGGCCGAGTTGTGGTACCTTTTCTGTGTGTGCTTACACATTCGTTATCAGACAGTCATGGCTCCTGTTGTCAGGGTTGAACCCTACGAGATGACCTTGTTGAACTCAAACCCTGAACTCTCAGAAAAGGTCAGGAATGTGGGGTGGTTGCCATTCTTCAAGAAGTTTTCCGACTCGAACCCTGAGGTTACCAGAGTCTTTGCTCTGTCCCTGGTTAATTACCAAGCGGAGGTTAGTGATCTCTGCTTCCGGGTTGATGAAAGATCCATAGCGGCCGCAACAGGTTTGTCTCTGTCTGGGAAAAGGTGGTTCAAATACCAAAGGATGGACATAACCGAATGGAGACGATTGTTAAAGAACCCGATTCAAGAAGTTTCTTTTCGGACTGGGGTGGCAAGTAAGTATTTTCTTAAAGAATGGCATCCAGTGCTTGAGTTAATTCATAGATATTTGACCTGTGAGGGCCGGTTATCTTCGGCATACGTATATCATCTTTGTTTGATGGCTGTCTTTATAGGGTTTCCTATTAATTTTCCTTACTACCTTCTGCACAGTTTATTTAAGATGTCAAATGCCATTAAAAAAGGGCCTAAACGTGTCAGCCGTAGTATTTTTCATCATGGTCTGGTTCGTTTGTTGATTGAGAATGAATTGATGAAGTCCAGTCGCTCATGGGAGCAGTTTATAGAATCAAATAGTTTTTCATCCTTTTGTCATTGCATGTTTGACAGTCCTGATGGCTGTAGCAAGCATAGAGATTCAGGTTCGACTCCATTCTTGTCTCCACGCAAATATCTGTCAAACCCTAGTCTTAAGAGTTCAGAACCCTACGAAGCACCTACGGAGAATCTAGTGAACACTCCTCATACCCCTCCAGAGTCTAGGCGTGTGAAGAAGATTTCAACTCTGTCGCCTGTTACTCCGCCAAACAATAGTGATAAAATTGGGAATCATCGAGGAAATCTACACAAATCCAAGCTGGTTAGAAGGCTAACCAGGAGTATGGCAAAAGATAAGATGGTCAAAACCCCCGTGAGTAATAAGGTTCCAATGGAAACGGTTGTAATTGATGATGAAGAAATCATTTCTCCTTCGCCTGTTATTGACAATCTGGTTCATCCTGAGTCCGTTGCTGATTTAGCTGGTGAAGGTCACCCTATGACTGATAAAGATATGCCCGAAAATCATTCTTTTCCTGTGGATGTTCATTCGGTCGAGCCGCAAATTGATGATGCCCTTGATCATGTCAATCCTCCAGCAGTGGATAAAGAAGTGCAGGAAGTTTTAGTTGATCATATGAATGATTCTATATTAGATGAAAAACCTGTTAAAGCATCCTCAACGATTGCTCATGCAACTGGGGAAACCATTCATCCTCTGTTCATTAGTTGTCTTTTAGACAAGGTTCGTAGGATGGAAGACAGGATGAATGAAATAGTAGCAAGTCGGGATTTAATGAAAGCTGATAATGTGGAGTTAAGGGCAAAAGTTGATGAAAGTGGTCAGCAGCTTTTACGATTGAGGAAGCATAAGAACAAGCTCATAAGGAGGGTTCTAAAATTGTAAGACATAAACGAGAAGAGTGAAGAAAAGGTGCGTGAGCTCAATGCTCAGATCGCGCTCATGCAATTCAGAGCTCCTTCACCGAGTCATGCCAGTGGAGTCAATATTCAAGTTTTTAACGCACCAGTTAATTTGTGACTTACTGGATTTCTTTGTTGTTGGTTTTAATTTTCAATTTTGATGATCAGGTACTTATTTATATTATTTCTTGTTTGCTATTTATTATTTATTATTTCGATTTCTGTTTATAGTTTAATTTTATTATTACTTGATTTGTTTCAGGTGTCAAAGTTTGTTATTTGCGCCCGGATTTTGTCAACTATTGATTTTTGCACGATCTCGCCTTAATCAGAATAGACCGCATAATCAGCCTTCCAGGTGTTGTTTATTGCTGGAATCTTTGATTTTTATGGATCGTTTTACTGATTTGCTTGTATGGAAAAATGACACGTTACACTTGTCATTTTTAATTAGAAATTAGTTGGATAATTCGATCCAGTTTATCTTAAACTTTTAAGGATGTTTGTTTTGTAAACATGTATTTAAGGGTTAAAAGTTTATGGGATAGGGGGATCAATAGTCTATGGAAGGGGCACCGCAAGACTGGGTTGATGTGTTTACGACTTTGGACAGCTACCTGTCTGTAGCCTTAACATTGTTAAACTGGTGACGTTATCAATATATGTGTGCAGTTTGTATACTTGCCATATGTTTGTAATGTCTAGTAGTTTTGTGATTTCCTTTTTACTTTAATTATGTTTGTTGAAATTCTCTAAAGGATTTTACAGATATATATCTATTTTAGGATTATTGATTTTGTGTGCTTTCAATTTTGCTAATATATCATGTTATGTAATTGGCAATCAACATTGTTGCTTATATGATTTGTAATTGATTACTGTATGGACCTGGTTAATGTTTATCTTATTTAAATATTTCCTATGTGTATCCATGTGGTAATTTTATTGGCATTAATTGATCTCATGGTTTATTTCTCTTACTGCTCCTGATCAGGATATTAGGATTATATACTGTTTATTTTCTGCTGATTATATCTATAAAAAAAACCTATTTGTATCAGATTCTTTCCCTATGAATTACATTCAGTTTATCCCTTTTCTAAATGATTGTACAAGATGTATATAGCAGGTTTGTGTAAAATATTAACTATGTTTATATTTTATCTTTTCAGCTTTTGTATCTTGTATTTATAATTCATTGATTTAAGTTGATTAAATCTGATAATCTAACATCCTGTAGCATATAACCTGAATTAACTTTTGTAAATAATAAATATAGGTTTCACTGACAATCAGTAGCATTAGATTTAACCATTAGACTGTTAGTGTTCCAGGCCAACAGAGCCTTTAAACTTGTCGGGAACGGCTACCCCAAACAGCTTGGAACCTACCCTAAGGATCCCGGTCTAGTTCGTATCCCTCATTGCGGGCTTCGTCAAATATGCCCATCAACACTACCCTGCCCATATGATCAATCCCACCTACGACTATCCACCTGAGCATCGATTATATTGAGGTTACCTTAGTTTCCTTGCCTAGATTATCGAGGGGGTACTTTGCAGAGGTTATTTTGTAGGTGTCCTGGCCAGGTAGTGATCAGACAGCACAGTTGCTATATGCGTTGAAGTTGAGGGACACTATAATTGGTTACAAACCTCCACTTGTTGTGTATGGGAGTCTCAAGCCTCTCCTAGGATAGACATACCTGCTTCATTCGGGAGCTCACATATCTTGCCCTTGTTTTCTTTTGATTTGGCTTTACATTTTATAGGTGTATGCTCTATGCATGATAGTTTGCCTAGGGTTTGCATAATTAGATTGAGTGTTTTTCATTTTTGATTCATTGTGGATTCGGGAACAGCACTCGTCATTCTCATTGCTTAGCAGGACTTCCTCCTTCCATGTCTCCTCCTCCTTTGGGAGAGAGAAACATACAGTCTGGGTAGACTACTTCCCATGTTGATTCACACACGATGGGAGATCACGAGGACTAGATTCTTGAGATGTCTTCTCTACCTCATGAGGTTGGGGATGCAGATTCTACTCCCATATATGATCCTTCACTGGAAACACCTTCACATTCTGGTTATGATCCCTCATTCACAGGTCACCAGTATTGGTTTCTAGGCGATGAGACTCATCATGAACCCACAAGAATTAGTCATGTTCATTATGGCATACCTGATATCCCTGCACATGATCTGGCACATCATGCCAAGTCAGAAGTTGAACCTAGCACTACGCCTGGGGGCACTCCTATTCCTTTCCATGCAGAGAGATTTGGGAGCACTAGTCACATTGCACCTTCCATCCCGGTGGTGGAAGCTACACCACATGTCTGTCCTAGACCTAGTGTTAGGAGTCATATGTGGATACCAGAACCGAGACGAGTGACCATAGGGAACACCACTTACATCCCTTCACATGTCCCTTCATCCTCAAACCATACTCCTTCAAATGCATTTTTTACAACCCTTCCTCCCCCTCATTCACATGGTCCTTCGGGCTGGAATATCTCTACTAGCCATGTTCGTACTGTGACTACTCGCATGATAGTATCTCAGAGTCAAGTACCCCGGTTACCAATCACATAAGGTTACCAATAATACATACAAAAATATACAGAATATACACAGAATCAAGAGACAAGAACTGATAAGATGAACAGATTATATTATTCTCAATAGATCATACAAAGCCAAGAACTGAACTTCGTTCTTGTGTGGCTAAACAGCCTAATATATACAATTTACAATCAGTTAAAAGTAACGACCCGTCGGTTCGGTGAACCGACACAACTATTAGTTAACAGACTAACTACTGTGTTTACCCAGCCGACCGACGTAGTCGGTCTTCGTTCAAGTCGACTTATGTCGACTTGCTCCTTCTACATCTCCGCCACAAACAAAACATTTCTTCGTCCCGAAGAAAAAGGGAGGTAAAAAATAGATTAGAAGTACAAAAATAGATTTGCAAAGGGAGACTGCTACTGAGGTGGGTTGTGCAGGCGAATAGTTGGTCTCTTCTGCACACAGACTTCGACTATTGCTGGGGCCGTGATGGCAAGCTGGTGTTGAAAGTCTGTCCATGTCTGCAAAGCTTTCTGCTGTTGTTTTTGTATTTCCTGGTGCTGGATGGCCATAAGTCTATGTTCTTCCAATTTATTAAGTTGAAGTAGCCGATCTTTCCTGGCCTGTTCGACGTCGACATGTAGTATCTGTGCAACTATAGGTGCCTGTTGTCTGAAGTGCAGAGGTACGACTGCTTCTTGTCCATATACCAGTCGAAATGGGGTTTGATCAGTCGACCGTTTGTAGGCTGTCCTGTATGCCCATAAAACTGTAGGAATTTTCTCATCCCAATCATATTTGTCAGCACTGCATATTTTAGTCAGTCCTTTTGTCAGTGTTTTATTGAAAGCTTCAATTGCACCATTCGACTGAGGGTGGTATGTTGTACTACGTCGGTGGTCG